>ML795820.1:147379-184628 GCA_009831015.1 Picea engelmannii
ATGTCTCTTGTCCGCATATCCGGCCATCCTGAACGTCCAATCAAGTCTTTGTTCGAAAATCAATGAAGCCTTCAGTCCGATCATCAAGATTATCAAGTCCGTAACCGATGAGCCGTCGAAGACCCCTGGGTAGTGCAGTCGTACGCTCATATTACAATCCTACCCGAGGCACGAAGATTTTGAAGTTGTTTCTCGAGTTCTGAAGTACAGTCATCAGGCCAAATCAGCTTCTGAGAGATGGATACTTTCTTTGTATATCTTTTTGATTTCGAGATGTAGCTCCGCTGTGTATTGTTCGTGGCTACTCTTTATAGTTATGTGACATGGATCTACAGTGTATTTTCTTGGTAGCCATGGTTCTGATTCATCCCGAGCATGGGTATGCCCACCTCGGTGAGACATTTGATATTTTTGCAGACGACACTTCCCGATCCTGATTCCTGGGCTAACTTATTCAGCATATCAGTACAGATTGGTAAAGAATTGGTAATGTATTTCAGCCATCAGATGCTCTTCTGAACTCACACATTAGGGGGCATCTGTTATAACCCTAAAATGCACCACACGGGTTTACCTGGCATCAGGCCAACTCATGCCTCTTCCTGGCCAAAGCCATGCTGAACAAATCCTCAAGAAACCACTTAAATCAAGGGACCCGCGCCCTAACCTTCCACTAGGTGCAGGTGACCGCTTGCTGACCTTCTACAGCACGCGGGTATCCACGGGCTAACCCACTACAACCCGCGGGTACCTAACCAAGCAAGAAATTAGGAAAGTTTCCGCCGGGACACGAGGCTTTTTGTCAGTTAACTGGAACTCCGAGCCATGCATGGCCGAGAGTTCGCCAAAAACCCTAGCTCCTTCTAGCCTATAAAAGGAGGGGTAGGGGTACTATTCAAGGAGGAAAAAATCATAGCAAAGGAACTCTTCCAAACTGCCAAGTCAGTTTTGTCCCAACCCTTTAGCCTTGCCTCAAGCTTTAGGAGAAATACATGCAGCAGCAGTTGGAGGACAAAAAGAAGAGGAGGATCCCAGGATCAGGATCGAGGAACGGTGGCCGATCTCAAAAATCATTGTAAGTTGGTTCATATTGAGATTAATGGAAAAGATACTTTTCCCGTCCCGAATACATGAGTCTCATCTATGTTATTTGATTTATGTTTTATCTCTAACCCCCTAATAGATCAGTAGCATGCATGCATAGTATTGTCTTCATTGCAGGAAGCTTTGTGGAAGGAGCAACAGCAGCAAGGAGATAACAACTCAACGAAGGATATACTTCAACCATCGGAAAAAGGTTGGTTTATTCTTCCTGTGTTTTCCTGAGAAAAGGGGTTGAGGTTTTGGGTAGGAGGTTAAAAGTTAAATCTTAAGGGTCATGATCTGCGTATAAGTTTAGAGCCCTAGCTTATTAGTCCGTAGGGTAGAATACCCCACAACAACATTCATGATTGAATACCAACTGAAACTAAGCAGGAACTCAGTTTCTCCCTGGTTACTCCCTTAGTTAACCTCTCTGTGGGATTTTGGCTAGTGTGTATCTTTTCCAACTTCAAATGTCCATATTCCAAGATAGATCATATGGAATGGTACCTGAGTTGTATATTCTTAGTCTTATAATGGAAGCTTGATTTCTTTGAAAGATGAATGGCACTCTCACTTTCAGAGTACAACCTGTTATTCTTCTGATTCTTTTCCAATTCCTCCATAAACCTCTATAACCAAATCATTTCTTTACTATCCTCTGTAGCAGAAACATACTTTAATTATTTTTTTGAAAGTGCAACAACATTTTTCAGTTTTGAAATCCAACTTACTTTTGTTCCACCTACAGTAAAAAAATACCCTATGGTGCTCCTCCTACTATCTTTATCACCTACCATATCTGAATCAACATATCCATGTAGAACAATGTTTGAACCTTCAAAACATAATGCATGAGTAGCAATACCTCTCAAATACCTAAGAATACACTTTATTGCCTCCCAATGTTCTTTACATGGATTGTTCATATACTCACTCACAACTCCCACTGCATGTGAAATATTTGGTCTTGTGCAAACCATCGCATACATCAAACTACCAATTGTTGATTAATAAGGGACCTTGGACATGTATTCTAAATCCTCATGTGTCTTGGCACACATTTCATTAGTTAATTTGAAATGATTGGCCAAAGGTGTACTAACTGGTTTTTCATTATGCTTTCTAAACCTCTCCAACACCTTCTCTATGTACTCACCCTGGGACAATGTCAATTTGTGATTTTTCCTAAATCTTGTTATTCTCATACCAAGGATTTTCTTTGCAGCACCCAAATCCTTTATCATAAATGAATTAGATAATTTCTTCTTGAGAACATTTATATCTTGCATATTAGACCCTGCAACAAGCATGTCATCTACATACAATAGCAAGATAATATAACGTCCATTTTCTAGCTTTTTAAAATAAAAACAGTGATCAGAATGAAATCTACCATAACCTTGTTCTGTCATAAACCTATCAAACTTGAAATACCACTACCTTAGAGATTGATTTAGGCCATACAAGCTCTTCTTCAACATGCATACCAAATTCTCCTTCCCTTTGACCTCATAGACGTGTGGTTGTTGCATATAAACATCTTCCTCGAAATCCCCATGGAGAAAAGTTGTTTTTACATCTAACTGTTCAAGATGAAAATCTTCTACTGCCACAAGACTTAAAATAGTCCTAATTGAATTCATTTTAACAATAGGACAAAATATTTCATCAAAATATATACCTTTCTTTTGTGCAAATGCCTTTACAACAAGTCTAGCATTGTACTACTTTTTTCCTCCATCCTCTTCCTTCAACTTGTAAACCCATTTATTTTGCAATGCACCTTTTCCTGTAGGAAACTGAACCAAGTCCCAAGTATATTTATTTACCAAGGAATACATTTCCTCTTTCATGCCTTGGTCCCACTTCTTTTTGGTGTCTACCTACACTGCCTCTTCATAACATTCTGGTTCACCATAATTAGTCAAAAATAAATAATACAATGAAGGAGAGTATCATTCAGGGGGTGTACTTAACTTGGTGTATATTCTAACAACACTTGCAGGAGTTTGAGGTACCTACTGAGAACTGTGTATTCTGGTTTTTCTTTTTCATGTTTCTTTCCCTGCAACTGATCTTTTTAATTGACCTTGTCATTGAATATGAAATCTCTACTCCTAATAATTTTTTTATTTTCATAATCCCATAAGCGATAATCAAAATCATTAACATTGTATCCAATAAAGGTACACTTCTTAGATTTTTCCTCAAGCTTTGTTCTATTTTCTTTATCAATATGGACAAATGATTCACAACCGAAAGTCTTCAAAAAATAATAGTTTACCTTTTTACATGTACATTCCTCCTCTAGAATTCTGCCATCCAAAGAGCTTGAAAGTCCTATGATTATTAAGTTAACAACAATATCTATGAAATCTTCCCAAAACTATAAGGGAAAAACAACATGCAATCTCATACTCATTGCACACTCCATGATTGTCTTGTTCATCCTTTCTGAAACACCATTTTCTTGTGGTCTTCCTAGAACTGTCTTCTCTCTATGAATCCCATGGTATGAATAGTAACCATCAAACTCCTTGCTACAATATTCACCTCCATTGTCTGGTCTAAGACACTTCCAACTTTTTCCTCAACCAAATCTTTCCATTTCTTAAAAATATCAAAAACATCAGGTTTTTGTCGAATGCAATAAACCCAAGTTTTTCTAGTTGCATAATTAATAAAAGTAACATAATAATGAGAGTCACCAAGAGATGATACCTGAGTTGGTCCCCATACATATGTATGCACAAACTCTAACCTTTCACTCTTTTTTTATTTTCTAACTCTGAGAAATCTGACTCTCTTATGTTTTCCATAAACACAATTCTCACATAAATCCAAATAAATTTGTTTAAGATCTGGAAACAAATTTATTTTGTGAGGTATATGCATCCCCTTCTCACTCATGTGTCCAAGCCTATGATGCCACAGTGTTGTATCCACTCTTGTAGAATCTAAAGAGATAGAAGAGTCAATATTACTAGTACATAAATATAATGTACCTACCTTCTCTCCTTTTTCTATCACCAATGATCCTTTGGTGACCTTCCACACCTTATTTGTAAATATGGATATAAAGCCTTCACTTTCCAACTGCTCTGTTGAAATTATATTTTTCCTTAGATCTGTAACATGTCTTGCCTCTTTCAACAACCATTGGTTTCCATTGCTTTGCTTTATTTTTAACTTTATCATTCCAACATTTTTGCATGGTGGATCATCACCCAAATGAACCTGTCTAAAATCACCTTGAACATAATATAGAAAATGTTTCCTATGGAGTGTGGAATTAAATGAAGCCCCTGAATATACTACCCAAGACTCAGAAGTATTATCTACAGAAAGAATCAAATCATCTTGTAACACATCACCTATTCCATTTGCTTCCTGATTTTTCTCCTACTGTCCATCTCTTTGTTTCTTTGGAGCTCTGTAGTCTTTCTTCAAATGTCCTTTCTTCCCAAAATTCCAACACTCTATATTTCCAAATATGGATTTGGATTTTCCCTTCCTAGAATTATTGTGGTTCCCTGAGCCCTTTCCTATATCCTTTTGTCTTCCCTTGTTATCCATGTTTAACACATTACCTGATGTCTCACTTGTTCTTTTTCGTCACATTTCCTAACTAAGGATAACACCAACAACATCATAAAATTTTAAAGTATTTGAACCAAATATAGAGTTACTTAAATTCATGACCAAATCGTTCTAGCTTTTTGGCAATGAGCACAATATTAGAAGAGACCTGACCTCATCATCAAAGTACACTTTTAAAGAACTTAGTTGATTAGTAACCATATTAAATTCATTTAAATGATATGAAACAATTATCACATAAATCCATAAACACAATTCTCACATAAATCCAAATCAATTTGTTTAAGATCTGGACAAATTTATTTTGTGAGGTATCTGCATCCCCTTCTCACTCATGTGTCCAAGCCTATGATGCCACAGTGTTGTATCCACTCTTGTAGAAGCTAAAGAGATAGAAGAGTCAATATTACCAGTACATAAATATAATGTACCTACCTTCTCTCTGTTTTCTATCACCAATGATCCTTTGGTGACCTTCCACACCTTATTTGTAAATATGGATATAAAGTCTTCACTTTCCAACTGCTCTATTGAAATTATATTTTTCCATAGATCTATAACATGTCTTTCTTCTTTCAACAACCATTGGTTTCCATTGCTTTGTTTTATTTTTAACTTTCCCATTCCAACAATTTTTCATGGTCGATCATCACCCAAATGAACCTATCTAAAATCACTTTGAACATAATCTAGAAAATGTTTCCTATGGAGTGTGGAATTAAATGAAGCCCCTGAATATACTACCCAAGACTCAGAAATATTATCTATAGAAAGAATCAAATCATCTTGTAACACATCACCTATTCCATTTGCTTCCATATTTTTCTCCTGTTGTCCATCTCTTTGTTTCTTTGGAGCTCTGTAGTCTTTCTTCAGATGTCCTTTCTTCCCAAAATTCCAATACTCTATCTTTCCAAATATGGATTTGGATTTTCCCTGCCTAGAATTCTTGTCGTTCCCTAAGCCCTTTCCTATATTCTTTTTTCTTCCCTTGTTATCCATGTTTAACGCATTACCTGATGTCTCACTTGTTCTTTTTCATCGCATTTCCTCACTAATGATAACACCAACAACATCATAAAATTTTAAATTATTTGAACCAAAGATAGAGTTACTTAAATTCATGACCAAACCGTTCCAACTTTCTGGAAATGAGCACAAGATTAGAAGAACCCTGACCTCATCATCAAAGTCCACTTTTAAAGAACTTAGTTGATTAGTAACCATATTAAATTCATTTAAATGATCTTAAACAAGCCCACCTTATGACATCTTCATATTAAATAATATCTTCACTAGAAATACATTATTTGATGTCAAGGGTTTTTCATACAGTTTATCTAGTGCATCCATCAATTCCTTCATTGTCTTTTCTTTCGCAATATTGAATGCCAACGACGCTACCAGGCCCATCGGTATCATTCCTAGTGACTTTTTATCAAGAACCTCCCATTCGTCATCCTTCATGGCCATCAACTTCTTTTCTATTTCACCCAATGGTAGGAATAGATCCTTCTGATATAAATAATATTCCATATGCATCTTCCATAGTTGGTAGTTTTGGCCATTAAATTTCTCAACCCTAAACTTTCCATCTTCCGCCATTTCTCCCACTCGAACTAGGAACCATGTTTTCCTATGAGTTACCTTTCGCTCTAATGCCAGTTATTATAAAAATAGGATTGCAGAGCGATAAAATAAAACAAATATGGAAATAAGTAACAAAAGATACACAATATAATAGAGACACAAATATACGTGATTCACCAAGTGTGGGCTACATCCACTTGAGAAATTACCAGGTCCTTCCTTTATTATTATCTAGCAAATGAAGGGATACAACCTACAACACACCTACTATAACTTCCTCTTTTTATCTCATAGTCTCCTCACTCAGAATACAATATTCACAATGATACATAGTCGCAATACATCTCCCTCATAAAAGAGGGTTTCCTTCTAGGGAAAAAAACTCTAACATAACTTCTACCGTCAGATATACGACCTTATAATGAACGGTCCATATTTACTATAAAATTAAATTATACATTTACAAGGTAATTTTTCCTTTAGGGGATTCGACCCCGACCCCCCGCAGAGGGGGGTAACCCCCCCTGCACTCCCTCGTGTGGAGGAGTGTATATTCTTCTAGGGTGTAAAGTATTCATGAGGTATAAACACGATTGAAAACAAATACCTATGGATCAGAAAGATAATTAGGATCCACAACCAACAATTAGGTAGCATCAAATTTATTTAATGGAAGTTATGCAAGTATGTATTTTATAAAATTATGTTTCATAATTGCTAAAGGGAGTTTAGATAAGAATTCCCTCAGTTGAAGTTATTTTATAAAATCACATTATTGTATTATTTGAATGCATTAATGGGAATAAAATACCACTAGGTGTGGTAAAGGATGGAGACATGTAATAATTATCAAAGATTCTTAGCTTTTGAATGCATATAATGACATAGTAGCATGTCATGTTAATTTGGTTATGAGGTAATAAAAAAATCAATAAAGTGTATGGAACTCTTATAAGAATGGATTTTGGAAAAGCTAGTCATGTATGAGAGAATGACATGGTTGGTTTTGGAAAGGCTGCGTACCACACAATTATCCAATGAACTTCCAACTTCTAAATAATTTTTGGACTGCAACTTTTTTTCTAACACTAATGAACGCCACAGAATTATATTCTTGGTGTAGTTTTTGGGTTGAAAGGAATGAATCCAAATAATTAAGAAGATAATAGGAAGTGTATGAAGAATGTGTCAAGGCAATGGCCAAATTTACAATTTAACAATGGTGAGATACATGACTTACATATAGAGCATTATGAAAATCAATGGAAAGATGCTATGAATATATATGCATTGAAAATTGTACTCATGCATAGTAAGTGGTAGAGTTACACTTATGCATGATAGAATTGTATAATTAAATTCATTTTGTGAATTCATGCATATATGTTATTTGTTGTAAATAATTATACTAACAACTGAAATGTTACAACTATTACTAACTCATGGAGTTGATAACATTCCAGGAACTCTTAGACATTAGAACAAGAAAGTTGCAAGTCAAGTATTCACATGAGCATTGACTACAAAAATTTTCTTTTCAGAAAATAGAGTAATGGACTGACTAATATTAATTGTGAACATGAATATGCATAGAATGATAAATTCATTCTATTTAATCAATTGTTTGATGGTTGTGACTAAATTGTTAGGTGTATACAATTCTAAGATCACTTTGTAAGGTTTTGGTACATATTCCAATGAAAGTATAATGTATAAGAAATATTGATAATATATTGGTTGAATGCAAGATGGAAGCATTGTAGGAAAAGTGGTATTTAGTATGGTGATTGTTGAAAGCCATAAGGAAGATTGCATCCTACTATTGCAGCAACCATGAAAAATTATGAGATAGAATTTCATATTTTGGGGAAAAGTTGAATTCCTTATGAAATAAGTTTGAGTTTCTAAATAAATTTTTATAATATTCTCTCATAATAACTGTATGTGTGTGATATAGATGAGATAATGTTGATTAAAGTTGGAATTCTAGGGAAAAACAACTATTGTTGGAGACACTGGAGCCCTATAAATGTAGAACCTTGGTGGGGTTATAATAATGAGTTGGCACTCTCTTTTTGTGTGAAAGATTTGGAAATATGGATCACTAAGGGACTGTGTAGTGGTGAAGGAACACCTGAGCCTGGAAGGCTAAGTGCAACAAGGAAGAGACAACTCAGGAGTGCTTATGGCACGGTAGTTGTCACAATGAGGGTGTGTCAAATGGAACGATGAGTTGATTTCTTTCTTGAAGCGGCTCTATGGAAAAGAGAAAATGACTTCCATCTACAATATGAATACATGAATTAGTTCTTGAAAGAAAATCACCGGGTGGATAACAATCTTCCAATAGCAAAGGCTTGGAGCTTTTTGAAGAATTATGAATTGTACATGATTTATAATGCACTGAGGAAATTTCATAAATAAGGGGAGGGGAGTGTAATACCCCAAGACTGAGCCCCAGTTGTAAATGTAAATATTTTTTATAAGCTGGTGAGCAAGGTTATTAGAGGCCAAAAGGATTATGTGATTATTAGGCCAGAGATCCTAGATGCTAAAGGTCGGTGAGCCTATTTTTGGTATATGTAAACACTCATATCATTAATAAAATACATCGTTGCATGTAGACTAACCACGATAAAAGAGTATGGGGGAATAAACTCCACTAGTAAGGGAAAGGGAGGGATAAGAGCCTGGAAAGGAGGTTAAGCGAGAGGGATTAATTCAAAAGGAATGTTATAATGTATTCCTAAATACTAAGGTGTGGATAATTATTTTTATCCTAAGTTCCAAGGATGGGGACAAGTTGTCGAAAGTGGCTCTCAACCTGACAAGTGTCCAATTTGGGAAATGCATACAAACGATGTGGTCTTAGTGCATGATCCATTGATTCGATGAAATCATCCATTATATTCATCCATTCACTCTATCATTCATACCTCTCCATTCTATCACGTATAGCTTCAATAGTAACTTGTACCCTTCATGTGAGGAGCAACGCACTTGTACCTTCCTGTCACCAGTAGTGCACCCATACCCTTTTTTGTTATGAGTAGTATCACCTACACTTAGCCTAAATGTTGTTTCTTCCATCACCTATACCTACTTGACTTAAGAATTGGATTGAAGAAGCAGGTTGATAGGCCCGTGGGATTGAAGAGGTGGGTTGTCAGGCCTGTGGATTGAAGAGGTGGGTTGTGAGGCCTATGGATTGAAGAGGTGAGTTTTCAGACCCATGAGAAACTCTCTCCAGGAGAGGGAACTATTGGGAATTGATTTCCTAAGCGAGCCCAACTACAACTACAGTTCTCTGAGTCTTCATGTCCGACTTGTTGTTGAATACCTGGAAGGGAAGTGGGGCAGCTGAAGGACTATTGAGAAGATAAGGGGCACACTTCCTAGGGTGGGACTAGCATGTGGGGAATGAGATACTGTGGGCTATTACTTTGAGTTGGCACATGACGGATTTGTTCATGTTGTTTGAGATACATTAGCCTAGTTAGGAATCCCTTTATCTGAGAGGATTTTAGTCCTAGCTCAGGGGTGACCCACTGCTAAGAGTTCTGAGCAACATGGTCTAATTCTGCGAGGATCGTGGAAGGTCTGCATGTAGTTGGTGGTATTTTATAAAAGATAAGTATCAATTGTGTGTTATATTAGTGTTGCATTATTCTTTAAATGTTTAATTTTATGGATTTTTCCCTTTGTATGTTGCATGTGTATTGTTAGTGTTATTCTGCATGAATCTGTATATTTGCAAAGTATTTGTATGCTTTTAAATTTATGTATATAGTTCAAAAATTTCTATGTGGCATATCCCAACTAAAGGCTGGGGATGCTACACTAAGACATCAGATCTGATGGATAGAGAAGTATCATTGGTGTGACTTGTCCTGGGTGGTCGGGTGGGTGTCCTAAAAACATATTAAAAAGAAGAGTTTTAAGGAGGAAGATATAGTTTCTCTCTATGCCAACAAATTTTTTCAACATCCTAGTAAGTATAGGATGCATTGGCTAGGGCCATATGAAGTAAATACTGTCACAAATGGGGGATCTGTATAGATAAAATACTTGGGAGGAACAAAACTAAAAAGAATGATCAACAGTATTTGACTGAAACTATACATGGACAGTCGACCTACTAACCTTTAAAATTTAGAGTGCAGTGGGAAAAGGCATGTATATAGTGTACTATAGCTGATATTAGCACAGAAAGATGATAAAAAGAAATAAAAAGGAGAAAAAGAGGGAAAAATAAATACAAAAGTAGAAAAGAAAGAAAATACAAAAATACTAGGAAATATCATGTGCAGAGATAGTGGAATCAGCGCGACAAAAAGAAAAAGTGACCACACACAACATAGGGTTCACAGAAATCAAAACACTACGCACTAAGGAAAATTCATAGTAGAAATTTATGGTGCACCCAAAAAATGCAGTGCATCGGAAAAGGGGAAAACAATTGGAAAACAAAACCGGTCATTAGGGGGAAAAGGCATGAATTGGTAATTTATGAAACTAAATGAAGCATACTCAACAAGATTCAACGCATTAATAACAACAAAGGAAGATTCTCCAATAATATTTTTGGCATTAATGGCACCCTCTATATAAAGGGGAAATGCAGGCCAAACAACACTTATTGTGAATTTTCAAAATCACGAAGATAAGGAGCAAGAAGACAAGAGGTGACCAGGCAAGTGCGGAGATAGAAGCAATAGAAACTTATTTGGGAAAGAAAGAACTGCCCAATATGGCATCTCCAAAGGTTTTTTCACCAAGCCAAACTGCATGGAAAAGACGCAGTAGTCTTAGGTCACTGCAAGAAACCATAGAGGCAGAAGAGGAAATGACATAGAGAGAGGGAATCGTCGATGTCGATATAATTCCCTAGTCATAGTCGAACCAGTGAGTGCCACAATGGTCGAGGAAGAAGAACAATCCTTGATTATGAATGAGATGGATATTTACTTGCAAGAAAGTGTGCAAGGCTACGAACTAGTCGGCACAGGAAACCCACAACAACCTACGAGGGCCGAAGTATCCCACAGAACAAATGGTGGCACCAGTGAGGGGATAGAGTTTGTTGGTCCAAGACCACAACCTATGGTGGTGTCCATGCACCAGGGAGAATTAAATATTGAATACATCACAGAGTAGCCAGAGTCAATTGGGGAAGACAAAGAACTAGAGGCTGAGACCTTTAGCGCACTAGTAAGAAGAAAGGAAAAACAACTCATCATGTGGTCCCCGCGCAAGCATCCTAATGCCTCAATTTTTGTATCGCGCATTCCAGAAGGGGTGAAGGCCACGCCAACTTTACTAGGTTGTGTGGAAAGGATGAGATACATAGACCATGATGTTTCTAACACTGACAAATTCCCAGAATTTGCACAGCAGGTGTACATGGAGAGCCTAGGCACAAGGCCATTTAGAGACCCAATACTGCAACCAAAGCAATGGGCGACAGGCCTAGAAAACAAAGGGATCCTTAACTTAGTATATATTCCCCAGTTCGGAAGGGGGAAAAAGATGAATAAATGCATCAACCAATTGATGACAGTCCTCCACAAAGTTTTTTTATGGTTAGAAGAACTTGTCTCCATTGACGTACAACTCCTGCACAGAATAACAAGCAGACCATGAAATCCCAGATAGAACCTCTCCAGTAGAAAGCAGCGCAAATAATTATGAAACTGGAGAAGTAAAAAACAATAATGGCTCAGAACTAGGCTGAGAGTGTAGAGTCTCTCAAGGATCATATCACATCACAGAGGGTATAAGAGCTCACAGGGAAAGTTGTGCAAGCTAGAAAAAAAGGCGAAGAGTTAGAAGGAAAATTTCATAGCTTGGAAAAGGTTGTTTAGGGAGCACGTACCACCTGAGTGGATCGGGACAAGCCACATGTCATTGTTGGGGGCATATTGGGCACAGGACTATTTTGAGAAAAGACCTATTTTTGGAAGGAGGGACCTAATTTTGGAGAACCCGTAACATCTTTCAAGAAAGAAACATAAATAAAAAGAAGGAAAAGCAGGATGCAAGAGTAAAAGCCACATGCGAGGAGGAAGAAAAGGATAACCATATTAGGGTAAGGGGTTTGATAAGAATTGTAATAGATATAAGCCTGAAAAAATGTATGAATAAGAACCTAGGAGATCTAAGTCGGTGGTGGTTGTTAGTTAGTTTGATACTATTGAGAAGTTGAGAGACTATCAATTGTAATAAGGTGGTAGCAGAGTCGATTAAGGTATCTTTTTAGGGTTTTATCATAGGCTGAGGATCCTGGTGTGATCTATTCTACCTCATAGAGGTTCCTTAACCTCATCAAGATTGTATGATTGAATATGTAATGTGTGCAATGCCAATATTTTTCAATAGACAAAATAAAAGAGCAGAGAAGACAAATCTTTCTTTATGTATCCCAGGAGGGGGAGAACCATGGTAAAACCTGTGTTCTATGTGATTTTTTATTGAATGCTTACTTTATGTTTGTGATTATTTTATGAATGAATGAATAACTATATGTATTATCATGCATGCATGAGGCTAAAGGTGAATGAATTCTAGGAATACCTTAATCAATAACAAGTTTAATGCATAAAGAAAAGCAAGAATATACTCCCAGATCCTGTAACACACCCGACCCCTAAATGATCTTTTAAGGGGTGAGGAATCATAATTTCATTTTCCTTAACTATCAAAAATCCTAATTCTGGTATTTCTATCACATCCTTCTTGTCCAGAACTTGCCAACAACTACCTCCATGCTCAAATATGAGCTTCGGACTGGCAAATACGCCCTTCCCAAATTCTTCCAACTTTTATTAGTCAAAGGCCATGTGGCACCCATGTGGATCCACCTCACATGTATTGTCTCTAAGTTCCCTCATCCAGAGTGGAATTCCATCCACCATTCGATCCCACAAATGGACTCAATCTTCATCTAACATGCAGACCAACAGGGAATTCGGTGCTTCGACAATTGGGCATTGAACACCTCTTTACTGTCTATGTATGAGACCTCGCAGAGTCCCAAACTCCCAAAGTCCTGCAAACTTGCCACTTAGCTCTGGCCTTTGGGCATTTTGGTCTTTCTACAATACTACACTTCAAATCCTCTAGAGTCCCAAAGTCCTGGACTCCCGGAGTTCCGGTCACTTCACCAACCACTCTGACTAAGAGGGCACGTACTAGGGGCTAACATGTAGAAGGGGCTAGGGGTGACATGTGTCATGTATCAATGGGTATATATGGTATGTGATACACATGAATACAGGTGACACATGTAATGTATCAATGGGTTTATAAGGTATGTGATACGCATGAATCCAGGTGACACGTGGCATGCCAAACTTGGTTCCACATCACCCTGGTGATGTCGGCTTTCCATGTCACGCCATACTGAAAACCTTATAACATCCCTCAAATCTCACAGTCGAGACCCAACCTTGTAGATCCATAGATCCATGGCTCACATTACTTTGTGACTTTGGCCTTCATGGGTTTTGCGATGCAAACTCCTCTTTTCTCCCGGAGTTTGTCAGCACCAGACTGACCACAGTCTAGATCTGATGGTTAGAAAAGTCCTGAAGCATCCTTGAATTGATGACTCCCATCACTTCGAGCTTCATATCTTATCGACACACCACACCTCAAATTCCCCATAGTGACCAGTCTCCGAACTAAAGGATATAGCGCCATGCGTCCCCTGTTTATCGATGGCTTAGAGGGATCCTAAAGTATCCTTATATCCATGGTCCACATTATTTTGAAACTTTGGACTACCAGGGATTTGACATTACAAAACCCTTGTACTCCTGAAGAAGTCAACATCAGGTTGACTACATCGTAAATTCGACGACTAGGAAAGAACATGAAGGATCCCTAGATCTACGGTCTTAGTCACTTCATAGCTCCAGCCTTTGGAGGTTGTATCTTTATTGCCACTCCATTCTCTTGAAGCAAGACTTCACCAAAGTACCATGTGTGGGTCTCTCCTCTGGAATGATCGAACGGTAGGTGGGGCTCTTGACGATATCCCCCAAATCTATGGCTCTCCTTTACTTCGTAACTTTGGCATTCAGGGATTTTGATGCTACGGCATCTCTATTCTCCCGAAGTGGTACTCCATCGAATTTGCCTTAGTGTAGATCTAATGGCTTAGGGAACCTTTGAACATTCTCGATCGGTGGCTCATGCTACTTCACAATGGGGAGTTGAATCCCAGCGTAGTCGATAAGATAGGTTCCTCTAACCACTAGGGAAACCTCCCAACGTTGGTCAACCTTACAGGTAATCGTAACTCTCAGTCTCCCTCGACTGGTTTGTGACTATTAGGGATGAAAATACTCCAAAGTCTTGGACTTGCGGAGCTCCGAAGCCAAAAGGACTTAGCTCTCTTAGGCTTAGCATAGGGTTCCTGGGTTTTGGTCATATGGGAACTTCTAAAATATCGTGACTTAAACGCTAATCTCTTCATCATAAGGTTGTTAAGGACTTGTGCATGATGTCTCGGTTGCACAACAAAAAGTTTGAAGGATATATCCTCTTCATACCAACAGGGTCATATTGATGCAATGCTTTCTATACCATCCCTCCTATAGGTTTACCTCCCAAGACATCTCAAATACTAAGCTGTGGCATATAGACGATCAATCAGAAGCATAAGTACACAAGAAGATAAATGCATACACATAAATTGATCATTCAATATAGAGACCATTTTTAGATGTATAAATACATGCATTCATTCATTATTCCATTTCAAAACAAAAAGTATGGAAACACTTATCATAACCAAAAGACATGATGTGACTATTGAAATGGGTGCATGTTTCCACCCAACCATAGGCTCAATCACTCCTAATAGATTTACCACTAGCCACCCCCAATCTAGACCATTGTTGGCCCTTGAGCAAGTTTTGAGGATTCTTGGTCATGTTTGACCAGATTTTGGGACTTCGACAGGCCGTCGAAGGAGGAGCACAAGATGAAGTGGAGATCTCAGGATCTTGGCCACTTTTAGGGCCCTTTTTGGGATTTGGGATTATGTGACGGGTATGGGAATGTCGACCCATGATTTCACCCATGCTTAGTCCTATTTTTTATGTATAAATAGATGTTAGGCGATGTAGTGAGGATATAGGAAAACAAATGGCTCAGTGCTAAAGTTGGATCTATGTGATCAAGAGTTGTAATTTCTTTGGTGTATATTGTGTGAGACTTGCAGAGCTAAGTGAATTTCATTGTAAGAGATTGTGGTAGGTTGCGTGTTTAGATCTACTCAGGGAAGGAGGATCTAGCGAGCTGTGTAGATATCCTATCCTCTGTGGAGTATGGTTTTCAAGACTTTGTGCATGTAACCTATTGAAGAAGCTAATAAAGAAGAGAAGATTTGGTGGGTGTATCCCTAGAGTGGGGGTGAACCACGTACATATTGTGTTGCTCTTCTTTGTGCAATGTGTTGATGTGCTTATATGTTAATGTGCTTAGTGATTTAATATAGATGAATGATCTATTGATGCTTAGTGCTTAATAATATGGATGGATGTTAGATCTGACTGATATACATGTGCTTAGTGTTGAATATGTTAAGATATGATATGTTTCGTCATGCTAAGTGTTGTTAGATGCTAGATCTGGCTGAATATTGTGTTCTAACTAAGAACTAAATATTGATAAATATAACTGTTGAGTGTTTTGTTAAGTGAATAGAATCACATATCTGTGTCCCAGCTAAGGCTATAGACACTTGAGTCCTGCAACCACCCTTGCCTCTACCTCGGGTGAGAATTCATCTGCTTTGCAGGTGTTGCTGAAAGGGCGGGTAGTTAGGGTTTTGTTGGTACATTGTTGTAGCGTTGAACCCTGGGTCTGCCCCTGTGCCAAAAAATGATTCCGTTGCTAGGACTGGAAACTGTGATTGCTGGTAATTGAGGAAGAAGAAGCTTTGTGTGAATATCTGACCTGAAATTGTGATTGTTGGGAACTGAGGAAAAAGAAGCTTCGTGCAAAGACCTGACCTGAAATTGTGAGAGCTCTGTGCATAGACATGTTTCTCTAGTGTGCAGTATTCTACTTGATTTATGAAGCTCTGTGCTAAATAAAGAATCTTGATATGAAGAAAAGAGGTAAGATCTGAATGCTTTGTGCTCTGATAAAGGTAAGAATAGTGAAAAGATTTAAGATCTTGAAGCTTTGTGCTCTGGTGAAGATAATATTAGTGGAAAGTTTTGTTTCTAAAGTATGGATCTAGATATGTTTGATAAGATTTGTCCTAGCTTGAAAAATAGGGAACTGATAGAAGAAAGAGGATTTGATATGAATAAATATGATAATAATAGTGAAAGATATGTTATACCTATGCATAGAGAGAATGTTTGGACTAACAAATGGATGCAGGATCCTAGAAATATTTTTTTGTAGGTTAGCTACCATGATCCTAGCACACAGTATAGGAGAGGGGGATCATTTGAAAGAAAGAGAGGATTAACCCTTTGTTACAGTTGCAGAAGACCAAGACATCTAGCTAAGGAATTCCTTGGAAAGAGACCTAGTTTCCTTTGCTGCAAAGCTCTGGACCATGAAGTATTGGATTTCCCTAGAATGATTGCTAAGGTTGAAAAAATGAATATGAACCAAGAAAAACCTAAGGAAGATCCAGAAACTAAGATTATGACAAAACCCCATAAATGATCAGAGAAAGTATTACTATAGATGCAAGAAACCCTGAATGATCACTGACATGTTAGTTTATCAGAGGTCTTTAAATAAAAATAGTACGTTGAAGCAAGAATAGGAGGCTTCGGGATTGACTGTGTTTTGGATGAGGAAACATAGGTGAATATCATGACCGAAAGAACTTGGGAAATTCTAGGAAATCTTGCTATGATTCCTTCATTGGGAGGAATAGGATTATTCAGAGGAAAGTTGATAACCCTGTGTGGAAGACTTACCAGGATATCTATGAGTTCTCACAGAACTTCTACAAAGGAAGAATTTGAAGTTGTTAAATTTTTTGAGAACAATGATCCATTTTATATGTTATTAGAAAAGCCTTGGATTGAAGGAGATCAGGCCAGAAGAAAAGAAGAGGAAATCCTAGAGGAGAAGAAGAAAAAGTTAAAAGATTTCATGACTAGGAGGATTTCACACTTGATTGAAGAACATGAGAACCAGACGAAGCTATTTCCAACCAGAGATTTGGATGTCAAAGTTGGAAGAACATTAGAAGACCCACAAAAGGCTGAATTACCTATTCAAGGTACAGATAAAGTATTACCCTTGGATTCTAGGAAGGAAATTCAACAGCACAAAGTTACTATGTCAAAAGAAGATAAGAATAAGAATGCAAAAAGGAATCCCGAGATGAAGCTCACTCAAAAGAAGGCTTGAAAAATGAGTAAGAAGACAACTAAGATTGAAAATTTACAGAAGGTTCCTGAGGGAACTTTGCAGAAGGAAAATTTGAAAAATTGGAACTTCGTCGGAATATGAGAACAACGTCACATGGCACTTCGCCATGGCGAAGAAATATAGTCGTTAGAGACAGTATAACCATTTGACCGATGAATCAAATGGGTAGAAAGGAATTTATGGTCATAAATTTCACCACCAGATCGTTGGGACCACGCCACAATAGACAGAACTGAGTTAATTAAGGCTTCTCACCCATTGCAAGAGATTCATTGTCAATTTATCTATTTATCCCGTCGTGCCACGCAACGAGAATTTTTTTTCCAATCGTGACTATCAGAGCTCACAGCATAGTTTATTTTGCACAGTGATCATCGTGTTAGTGCCATATACTCCATTGCATCAAAAAGTTACTCTTCGAACCTAATATATTCAACCACAAGCGTGCATGTCGGACGAGCTTAGCGCTGCAGAGAAAATTGTCGAAGAAGTTCTTATTGACCTAATGAGTGAAAGAGTAATGTCTGAAAGAGCGATGTCTACAAGTATTCAAATTTCATCGAAGAGAGGACTTCAAGCCTCTTCGTCGACTGATTGCGGAGACGAATCATCCCGACCATCAGGATAAAAGAGAACTAAACACAAAGATGACCAAGCCAATGCGAAGCTAATCCCGTCCATATTTTCGGATTACATCCCACCTTTGGCTAGGGTAGTGAGTCGAGATAGTGTGCCAAGTGAATTCAAGTACACCATGGTTACTATGTACCTCCTGAAGGGGATACGTGTAGTTTGCACACAATAGGATAAGATCACATCATTGAAGTTCAGTGAATTCAACCTCGAAGACTGTAAAAACTACAGTATTCTTGCCCCATATAAGTACATGACCAAGACGAAGGGGAAGAACTCAAATATAATACCTCAGTCATGGATGATGAACCTCGTGCACTCCACTCTATTAAATGTCATGAAGATCCCACACTTAGGAAGGCACTAGGAAGTCAATGCATGTGTCAAGTTATTGCTTTCATGTTACCATGGCATTATTTATGGCTAGATCGTTGGATTAAAGTTGACCTAACGTTGATTCATAGGATTGAAAGATTGAGTATGCAAGGCCCTGATCCATAGAAGTTCTATCCAAGAAAATCCACCAATCACACACTAGCACAAAAAATAAAGGATACATATGGTGATGTTGAAAAGGGAACGCGAGGCTACAAGGTAGCTTCCATTCAGAATGGTGCAGTGCGCCTCACCTGTCAGTTAATTACGGGAAAGTTAATAAGGAAGAATATACCTAGGCAGGTCACATGCATTTTTGTTAACCTCGCAGGAAAGTGCATAGAAGGTTTACAGATGAACTGGGTGAAGTACCTAGTGAATCAGTTGGAGCTAAACTGTCGTGAATCCCAGGATTATGGGTACGAGTTTCATTTCAACTGGATCTTGATCCTTATCGCCTTTGTTTCCTGGGAGATGCCGAAAGGTGTGAACTTCCTAGATATTGAACCATTCGAACCACTTGCTGCAAAGTTATCTACCCTATGGTATTCGAGCAACATGAAAAAACAGTGGCAGTCGAATGTTTTTTTTCATGCATACTAGCTTCATTTGAAGAGATCTATAGAAGCAGAACCTCTCATGACTCCGAAAACTTTACAAAGATTCTGGCCTCTGATGAAGTTTTTCATAGATTGACACTTCATCTACCTTACAGCATGATCCGATGAACATAAGGAACAATTGCAGTCGTACTACAAGCTCACGACAGAGTATCTTGAGGATATCACTAAGGAATGGTCGACAAACCTCCTTATTCCAGTAGACCCTACACAGATTTATGACCCTGACAGCCCAAAAACCACACATGATACACCCGGACCCAGTAAAATGAAGAAGACCGAAGAAGTGCAAGAATTAAGCAGTGCCTCAGGAAAGACTACTTCAGTATCACCTGACAAAGGGGGTGATGATGAAGTAGAAGACATAAATGGTACAAGAGCTTAACAGAAGAAAGGTGAAGTAACACCTCCGAGAGATGATATCAATCCCATGAAGAATATGAAGGTCTCCCCCCTGAAACCTTCTTCTCAGATGAAATCGAGAGCCACCGTGACCAAGATGAAGACCGTTCTTACTACTGATAAATTCAACTTCATCATAGCAGCCCTCAATGATGCTTCGTTGGAAATTGTGGAGAAACAAGAACATAAGAAGGAAGAAATGTATGATAGACTTAAGGACAAGTTCTGAGGGGTACAACAGGCCCTTTAGTCTAGCTTCACAGTGTCCATTGTGCCCTTTTCATTAGGAGAACCAGAGTTGGGGGATGAGTCAACTCTGCTCCATTGTTTATCTGATGAGGTCGAAGCTCCTCTTCGTCAAGAACAAGTAGAAGAAGAACAAGATACCCAAACCTTGAAGAAAGTACAAGGAGAAAATATAGAACAACGCAGAATTGTAGAACATGAGAAGGTTTCTCTGCAGGCCAAGTTTGAAGCGAAGAAAGAACAGATGCAACAAGAGAAAGAACAGTTGCTCACAGAGCAGCTCGAAGTAAAAGATGTAGTAAAAAGAGACCTCCTCTCTGTGATAGTCTTAGAGCTACAGGCTGAAGACTGAGTCATGCATAAAGTAGAGAAGCTCGTAGAATATTTCCAGCAACTACAACAATGAATAACATATTTAGAGCTCTGCACTGTACCTGACACCCCGCGGGATGTAAGGGACCAAAGGGAAGCAACTTCTTGAAGCACAGTTGAAAGAATAAAAGTCATTGGCCTAGAATGCATGAAACTGAGTGATTGAAGTGCCCAAATGTATGAACAAATCACCGAGGATCCATAATTGAAGGCACTGGATTCACAACTCCAGGAAGAAAAGTATCAAGCAGAGACACTACAGGTGTAGTTGAAGCCCCTGTTAGTCATGGAATGAATGAAGCAATCTCAAGAGAAGCACACTTCCCAGTAGAAGGTCCATACTATTCAAAGCAGAGTTATGGAAGTAACTCAGAGGCTCCAACCTATACAAGACAAGGCTTACCAATTGTTCATAGAAATTGAAGGCTGAGGAGCGGAACTGGAGCAAGTTGTCATTGCAGTTGAACAATGCCTCGGAGGACCTATCAATGAAGTAGTCATACAAGAGTTCACTGAACAGGAGGTCGTAGCATAGCAACAAGTCAAAGACGCTCGAGCCAAGATCGAGGGGTTTGAAGCAAGACTAGTCAGATCAAAGTGACTTGGGATGAGTCATAGGTGAGTGTTGGGGGCCTATTGGCCCTTGACCAAGTTTTGAGGATTCTTGGTCATGTTTGGCCAGATTTTGGGACTTCGATAGGCTTTTGAAGTTGGAGCACAATATGAAGCGGAGATCGCAGGATCTCAGCCCCTTTTAGGGCCCTTTTTGGGATTTGGGATTATGTAACGGGTATGGGAATGTCGGCCCATGAGTTCACCCATGCTTAGGCCTATTTTGTATGTATAAATAGATGTTAGGCGATGTAGTGAGGATATAGGAAAATCAATGGTTGAGTCCTAAAGTTCGATCTGTGTGATCAATAGTTGTAAGTGCTTTCGTGCATATTGTGTGAGACTTGCAGAGCTAAGTGCAAATCATTGTAAGAGACTGTGGAAGGTTGCATGCTTAGATATACTCAAGGAAGAAGAATCTAGAGAGTTGTGCAGATCTCCTGTCCTCTGTGGAGTAGGGGTTTTGAGGCTCTGTGCATGTAACCTATTGAAGAAGCTAATAAAGAAGAGAAGATTTGGTGGATGTAGCCCCAGGGTGGGGGTGAACCACGTACATGTTGTGTTGCTCTACTTTGTGCAATGTGTTGATGTGCTTATATGTTAATGTTCTTAGTGCTTTAATATAGATGAATGATCTGTTGATGCTTAATGCTTAATAATATGGATGGATGTTAGATCTGACTAATATACATGTGCTTAGTGCTGAATCTATTCAAATATGATCTGTTTCATCAAGCTAAGTGTTGTTAGATGCAAGATCTGGTTGAATATTGTGTTGTAACTAAGAACTGAATATTGATAAATATAACTGCTGAGTGCTCTGTTAAGTGATTAGAATCACAGATCTGTGTCCCAGCTAAGGTTTTACACACTGGAGTTCTACAACCACCACTGCCTCTACCTCGGTAAGAGTTCATATTCTTCACATGTGTTGCTGAAAGGATCGGTAGTTAGTGTTTTTTTGGTGCGTTGTTGTAACTGTTGGGACCAAGATATGATCAATTTATGACAGTTATTAGACACTTTTTTTTTTCGAATGTACATACGTGTTTTTCACGTTTTTAAGAATTTTATGCTAAAACAATATGATAAACATTAGGTACGTATGATTCATGTTTAATGATTATATTGAGCATAATTCATCATGTTTTTATGCTTCCAAGGATCTGATTCATGTTTTTTGGTGTTACAGGGAGAAAAAGCACCATGTTTTTATTTCTGGCACTCAGTTTGGCACTCCTTCCAACACTTGTTCTGGTACCCTATCTGGCACTGCGTCTTGCATAAAAACGAAGGGCGGCTTGGTGGTTATGGTATTGGTGACCAGTGATGGGTGAATCAGGAACATGGGTTTTTTTCATGCTTGCCCCCTCTAGCTACTGAACTCCCGAAAACTCAATTTTAGTTGTTGAACAGGGAAATTATTGGCTCACTCTGTTTCAATAGTTAAGGCATCATTTAATGTAAATTTCTGAATTTAGAAGTGGTTCGACCCTCCTGTGGTCGAACACTTGGTCTGTAAACATTATAAATACCACTATGGTGGTCAGATGATTGTTGAGCATTAGAAGCATTGGTGTGATAGAGAGAAACATTATTTTACTCTGTTTTGCTATTTTACATTGCCAAATTTTATAAGAGATGCGTTTTTGAGTTTTTATGGTGAATTCATCTTGCTGAGCTCGTGGTGTGATTTTAGACAGTGACCACGACTTGCTGGGCAGCCCACCAGTAGTCTGGTAACTATTCTTTGTGTTTGTTTATGCATTTCATAATTTAGTTGTCCTCTTTATTTCCTGTACATGCATTTTTATTGTGTTAATTAGTTTGTTGTTATAATTTAATTGCTTTTATTCTCTTCTGCAGGTTAGTATGAAAGATTGTGTTAGTATGCATTGATCTTGTAGTTAGGAATGGATTTGCAAATCTATAGACTAACCCCATGTTCTATTAGATATTAGATTATGTATTTATTTATGATTTTAGAATCAAATTTAAAACAGATTTTTAAATAGAATAGAACAGAGTTTTAATTTGAGTTTTCTTCGACAAGGATTTGATGGATGGATAGGATTAATTTCAGTTTTTAATGATAGCTTGCTTATCTCATTTTTATATAGATCTTGTTTAATAATTTGTTGGTTAATGTATTTGGTAGTTTATTTTTTCATGATTTAATTTATGTTCTTAAGCATTTTCTTATTGTAATTCGAATTGTTAGAATAGATACAACATAGTTTCATTTTATGTAATTTCTTTCCTAGAGTTAAATTGTAATTGTATTTCTTAGTTAATAGTTGAGTTTAAGTATGAATTTTTTTACATAGTATAGAAGTACAATGATGATGTTGTTATATTGTTGATCGTTAATAAATGAATATGCAGGGTAATTGACGATTTTTTTTACATGGCTAAATTCTCGTTGGATTGTTTAATCCATACCTTTCGCTTTGCTATTGAGATCAATGTTGAACTTATACCACTTGAATTATCCTTTGTTTTCAAGTGCCATCGAGATATCATATGACATCGGAGACATTCACACAACCACCAACACAATATTTGAGTTTTCATAGGTTAAAAGATAGTTTTGTTGTTTTCATAGGTTAAAGGATAGTTTTCTTGCTTTCATAGGTTAAAAGATCTAGTTTCTTGCTTTTGTCGATCAGAAGAGACAGTTTCTTGTTTTCATGGCTTATACGATAGTTTTATTGTTGTTGTAGGATAGATACTATTTTTCTTTGATAGGTTAGAGAGCAATTTGCTTATCATATATTGAAGGTTAGTTGTTAGTTCTTCTTGCTTTCAATTAAATAGATTTCCTTTCATGAATTAGAAATAGATTTGAAGTTTTGAATTAAGAATCAAGTTCACTTGCCTCTTAGGCTAGATAGTTGTTCAATGAGAAGTTTTAATTTGATTAGTTGTAGTAGAAGTTATCTTAGAGTAGTTAGTTGTCTATTTTCTTTAATAGGTTAGCTAGTTGTTTTGCTTACTTGTCTATTTGCTTTAATATGTTAGTTAGTTGTCTTTGCTTACTTGTTTTCTTGCTTTAGTAGAATAGTTGCTTGCTTGTTTATTTACTTGATTTCATAGGGTAGTTTCTCATTGAATGTAGGTTGTCAAGTTAAAGTAGTTTGCTTTTATTATTTGCTTATTGTTATGCTTAATGGTTGTGTTTTCTTATTATGAACTAGTTTTCTTTACATAGGGTTTTTACTTGCATTCTTAGAACTATCCATCGATCCTTGTCCCAAAAGTACTTAGGTTACATAGTTTCAATTTTCTTAGTAGGGTTTTCTCAATAGATAGGTTTGTTTGGATAGATTAGCCCTTAGATAGCCACTTCCTTAGTTAGACTATACTACTACCAGCCCTTCTACCTTTGGCATATATTTTGCTACAACTCTAAGTTTACTTACCCCGGGATGAAAATTTAATTGGGGGTTTTTAGTGTTTTTTTAGTGCATATATAATACCCATCAGTACCGTTGAACCCTAGGTCTGCCCCTGTGCCAACAACCACGATGCTCTGAGAGATAATTATTTTCGTTGGCTCAGCAACAGTCAGGGATGGAGGTTACTCTCCTCCTCCCACGGGATATTGGAAATGGGTTTTCTCTATACCGAGCAAGTAGGCATGCCTGAGTACTTCCTCAGTCACTCAACACCCTCATTTATCAGCTTGTATCATAACCCTTCTAGCCACATTATGTGACCATAAAATGCTCATCTTTGATTTCTTCCTCGAACTTGATAGCTTAGCCTCTCTACTCTACTTCTCTTTGCAGCTCTTCCTCTACCCACCATGCCTTCCTTTCTTTCATTCCTTAGAAAGATTGTGTGTGGCCCAAATTCCCAGTCTGTGTTCAGGTCTGAAAGCCTTACAAATGGGTTTTCTGCCCCATCCCCTCATTAATGCTTGAGGAATTCTTCCCACTTACCAACCTAACTGTAATCCATTCATGGGTCAGAGGACTATTCTGGTCCTGAGCAATTAAATCTAGCAAGGTAATCATTTGGTGGGGGTTATCTTAACCATTCCTAGTTCCCCTCACCATATTTTTCATAGAATCTGTGGTCTATCTTGGAAAATCCCCCTTTCATCACTCATGCAATACTTATTCATTTTCTATTAATAACAGAAATTACATTCATTGTCCTTTTATAGAAAGGATCATCAAATCAAACATTCACACATATCGATTTTTTCATAGTCTCCTGGCCAATATATTTATATTTACAAATCAGGGGAAACATGGGTGTTATAATTGTCTCCCCCTTAAAGGAACATCGTACTCGATGTTCTATCAGTCAATGTGCTCTACATGTATAGAACAAAACAAAAATGGATATGCATGTCTCATGGCATCCTCCATTTCCCACGTAGCTTCATCTGGGCCAAAGTGTTTCCACTTCACCTTTACCTGTGCAATGGTTCAGTTACTAAGTGAGGTTTTCTTCCTGTCTAGTATGCATTGAGGTTGTGGAAGGAATTTTCCCTCTGTCTCTACCTGAATCACAGACCAGTCAATTATATGATTAGAATCATGTACATATTTCTTCAATAATGAAACATGGAAGACATTATGTGCCTTCACTATGGAAGGGAGTGCTATCCTATAGGCTAAAGGTCCCACTATATCTAAGATTTCAAAGGGTCCAAAATATTGCGATGCTAGCTTGGTACAATATCCCGTTCTCATGGAAATCTTCATGGGTCTAATTCTGAGATAGACATTGTCTCATGTCTTGAACTCTCTGGGAGTTCTCTTTCTGTCAACGTAACTCTTCTGTCTATCCTGAGAAGTATTCATATTTTGCTTAATCTGAATCACTTTTTCTTCCATTTCTTTCAGCATGTTGGTTATGATTGTAATTCTATCCATTGGATTACTCCAACTGATTGGAATCTTGCATTGTCTACCATAGAGGGCTTCAAAAGGGCTCATCTTCAATGACTCTTAATAACCGTTGTTGTAATCAAATTCTGCCAATGGCAGGTAGTCTTCCACTTCTTAGGCTGATGCATTACATGCATCCTTAACATGTCTTCTAATACTTGGTTCACTCTTTTTGTCTGTCCATCTATTTGAGGGAGGGTGATAAGTTGTACTAAACAACAATTTAGTCTCAAAACCAACCATTAAGGATTTCCAAAAGCTTGAAGTAAATTTTGTGTATCTGTCAGATATAATATCCCTAGGCATGCCATGTTGTCTAAATATCTCCTTCATGAAGATGTTGGAAATATCTATTGCCTTTCAAGTTGACTTGACAGGAATGAAGTAAATAGACTTGCTCGATTTTTCTACCACTACCATGATGGTATCATTTTGCTTGGCCGATTTTGGAAATCTAGTGATGAAATCCATGGAGATAGTTTCCCACTTCCATTCTGGAATTGGTAGAGTTTGTAGCAACCCCATTGCGTGTCAGTGTTCTTCCTTAACTTCCTGGAATTCTAGAAGCTTTCTTAGATAGTCAGCTATATCATTTTTAAATCCAAGCCAATATAATTGTTTCCTAGTGGTCATGATCATTTTTTGATAAAATGGATGACCAGTATATAGTCTCTTATGTAGTTCATCCATTATGAACTTCTTCAAGTCGTAACAACTTGGAATATACAATATGTTTCTGTAGGTTAGCAGGAATTCATCCAACATCTGATAGCCTTCATACTTTAGCCTTGTGGGATCTTACTTTAGGTATGACCTCACGGTATTGGAAAATTCATTTGTTTCTTGTGCATTCCTGACTCTCTCCCTGACATCTATTTCATAGGTGATTATTGATGCCAAGTGAATCATGTTCACAATTCTGCTAAGGGAATCAACCACCATATTTTCATTTCCTTTGATGTGTTTCATTTCAAAATCAAACTCACTAAGGAGAGCCATGCACCTAGCTTGTCTATCATTGAGCTTTAGTTGATCAAATAGCTATCTCAACCCATAATGGTCTATCATAAGTACAAATATTCTACCCAGGAGGTAATTCCTCCACATTTTTAAAGCATGAACTATGCCAGGCAACTCTATATCATGGTTCATGTAATTGATTCATGCTCATTCAATTTTCTAGATTCGTAGCAAATTACATGTCCTTATTTCATAAGGACTCCTCCAAGTCCTTCCTTACAAGCATCTGTACACATGAGGAAGTCATTATCATGGTCTAAGATATTCATCACAGGTGCATGGGTTAGAAAGTATTTTATTTCTTGAAATATTTCTTCACATTCTCATTTCCAAGTGAATTTAACCCCCTTTTTTCTGAAGGGTAGTGATTGGACAACCAATCTTGGAAAATAGTTTTATGAACCTTGTATAGTATCCTTCTAAGATCATAAAGGATATGATATCATATGCATCTATTGGGGTAGGCCATTCCATGATATATCTGATCTTGTTAGGGTCTAATGCCACTCCTTCTTTAGAAATAACATGGCCTAAGTAATGGACTTGCTTCTGGAAAAAGTCACACTTGCTAAACTTAGTGTAGAGTTGATGCTCTCTTAGTACTTGAAGAACTAATTTAAGATGTTCTTCATGCTCCTCTCTATTCTTGGATTAGATTAGGATATCATCAATAAAAACCAATAAAAAACTATCTAGAAATTTGTTGAGTACATTATTCATCAAGCACATAAAAGTGGCAGGGTCATTGGTTAATCCAAATGGCACCACCACAAATTCACAGTGACCATATCTTGTCTTGAAGGTTGTTTTTTGGATGTATTCATCCTTGATTCAGACTTGATGGTATCCATACCTTAATTCAATCTTTGAGAAAATGGAAGAACCCCTTAATTGGTCAAAGAAATGATTGGTTCTTGGTAAGGGATACTTGTTCTTTATGGTTGTCTTATTGATTTGTCTATAGTCTATACACAGTCGGAGTGTGCCATGTTTCTTTTTCACAAACAAGGCGGGTGACCCCCATGGAGAAACGTTGGGTCAGATGTAGCCTTTTTCCATCATCTCCTTTAGATGTATCTTGAGCTCAACTAACTATATCCCACTCATCCTATAGGGCATCTTAGACACTAGCACTGCTCTTGGTGCAAGTTCTATGGAGACATTAATGTCTCTTCTCAAAGGTAGACCCAGTGCCTCTTCTGGAAACATGTATTTCTATTCTCTTAATATGGGGTGGTCCTCTAGGTTTGGTTTGTCATTTTCAAAATATTCCAACACCTGTATTTCATATAAAGGACATCCCTTCCTGCAATACTTTTTCATTTGAAGGGTGGATATTCGTCTCACTGAGACAAGCCTCTGAATCCCTTGAAGGGTTATTTTTCTCCCTTCTTCATTTTCACACTCCAAAGTTTTATGGTAACAGTCCAACTTGGTTTTATAAGTGGCTAACCAGTCCATACCATCCAACAGGTCATAATATCCTAGGGGAAGTATGTTAAGGGTCGCTTGGGTGGGAAATCCATCCATAATTAATTGGCAAGATGGTATGACCTCTGCTACTTTTCTTTTGGTTCTAGTGGCTAGTTGTACCAACCATGGCTTAACATGTTTAACTCGTTTCAGTTTACACTTATCAACAATATGAGGGGCCACATAAATCAAATTAGAACTATGGTCAATTAAAATAGAAGCTAGACAGTTGGCGATCATACCTTCCATCTCCACCACTGAGGCTTGGTGGTCGGCTTGGTTATTATCCAAGGATACATAAATCTGTGGCATAATCCTAGCCACATCATTGACTATGGTATCTTCTTGGATATCATAGACTCTCCTACTATTATGTTGTCTGTGTGGAAAATACCCTAGTAGATGTTCTTCTCCACAACCCCAACATTTCAAGGGTTATTTCTTTGGGTTATCATTCTTTCCTAGGGTTGCTCCAAAAGGTTTATTTCCACTCTGGGAGGGGAAATTTTGATGATACACACTTCTAGTAGGAAGGATCATCCTAGAATCCTTCCCATAGTTCTTAAATTTTGAGGATTTAAACCCCTTCTTCTTGAATCCATAACTACTATTCTTCTTCCAGTCCTCACGAGGTTCTGTCTTACTCTGGAACTGTTAATAATAATACCTTACCTTCCAGACAGTATCTTCTAAGGTCTTTGGTTCGTCAAACTCAATCATGTTCCTGTAGGTATGAGGTAACCCACTAATAAATCTCTACACTTTTACCTTTTCAACCTTTATGTAGGGTACATACCTCAGCATCTCAAGGAATTATTGACATATTCCTCTATGGTGAGTTGTCCCAGCCTGATTTCATAGAACTCCTTAGCCTTCCCATCAAAGTATTTCTCTGACAGATACTTATTCTTGAATTATTTCTCAAATTGTTTCCATGATAAGTCCTTCTCATGGATTCCTTTCACATTCCTAAGGTCTTCCCACTAAATGGAAGCCTTTCCATTCATGTTAAAGATGGCTATTCGAGACTTCAAGTTTTCAGAGTAGTCATGGACTCTGAAATACTTATTTAAACCAAGAAACCAAGCATATGCCTCTTCCCCCTTCTCAATATCTCCATTGAAAGAGGGTATTTTTTCTTTCTTGAACTCTTCAGGATCATGAGCTTTGGAATTTTTTCTCTTATTTCCTTTCCTTTGAGAATGTGAGCTAGTTTTTCTACTAGAAGATCCCTTGGAGTTTCCAATTTCCTCTCCAGAGGACTCTTATGCTGAGCATATCCTACCTCTAGGTTGGAAATTCCTCAAGGTACTCCTCCTAGTGTGACCACTTATGGGACCACATTTTAGTATCTCATGTGGACTTTGACTTATATTTGTATGGTGTTGGTACACCTGACTAGTTGCCGGTCCATGCTACAGCTACCTCTGTATATTGGATAAACTCTATAGCAAGACTGCATTAATTTTTGTTTATTTTTATTTCTCCTTTATCAATCTCTTGTTTTCAGCCTTCCAACTCTATAATTTGGCCATGAGACTCCTAACAATTTTATCCATATCCGAAGGGGTTTCCACTGCCTTCGTTCAGTTAGATTCTATGTCTCTATTGTGGGATCCATCCCCCACTTCATCGTGTGTCACCATCATTTATAATTTTAGTTTTCCAATGATTTAATGACTACTTGAGTGATCAAAAAACACTTATTGTTAGCCAACAACCTATTAGATTATGAGCAACACACAGTTCATATTTATTAAATAGACACACACAGTGGAAAGTTTCATTATTTTCTTCACTAAAAGTTTAACTAGACTCTTTAGGAAAGAGGTAAGATAGGGTGTCACCCTTAAAATTCCTTTAAATATGGTTTTTACGTGACTCATCCATGATCCCAAGAACACCAAGTGTTCTAACCATTCTCTGATACCAATTTGTAACACACCCGAACCCTAAATTCTCTTTTAAGGGGTGCGGCATCATAATTTTGTTTTCCTTAACTATCCCAAATCCTAACTCTGGTATTTCTATCATGTACTTCTCATCCAAAACTCTCCAACAACTTCCTCCACACTCAAGTCCAAGCTCTGCATTGGCAGATACACCCTTCCCTAGTTCTTTTAGCTTTTATTGGTCAAAGTCCATGTGGCGCCCACGTGGATACACCTCACATGTATTTTCTCCAAGTTCCTTCATCCATAGTGTAATTCCAGCCACCATCTTATCCAACGAATGGACTCAATATTCATCTAACACGCAGACCAATAGGGAATTCAATGCACGAGACCTCCTCGAGTCCTGAACTCCTGAAGTCTCATAAACTTTCCATGTGGCTCCAGCCTTCAGGCCTTTTGGTCTCTCTACAATACTTCACTCCAAATCCTCTGGAGTCCCGAAGTCCTAGACTCTCAGAGTTCTGGTCACTTCACCAACCACTCTAACTAGGTGGGCACGTACCAGGGTCCAACACGCAGAAGGGGCTAGGGGTGACACATGTCATGTATAAATCGGTATATAGGGTATGTGATACACACGAATCCCAGTAACACGTGGCATGTCAAAATTCATTCCACGTCACACCAAACTGGAATCCTGCTAACGTCCCTCCAATCTGACGGTCAAGACCCGACCACGTAGATCCATGGATCCATGGCTCACATTACTTTGTGACTCCGGACTTTAGAGGTTTTGCGATGAAAAATACTCATTTCTCCCAGAGTTAGTTAGCATCGGGCTGACCACAGCCTAGATATGTCGGTTAGGAAAAGTATTGAAGCATCCTCGAATCAATGGCTCTCATCACTTCAGGCTTCAGAGCTTATCGAAACATCACACCTCAAATTCCTTAGAGTGCCCAGTCTTCGGACTGAAGTATCTAGTGCCACACGTCCCCTGTTTATCAATGGATAAGAGGGATCCTGAAGGATCCTTAGATCCATGGTCCACATTACTTCGCAATTTCGGCCTTCAGGGGATTTGACATTACAACACCTCTGTCCTCCCAACACAGTCAATGTCAGGCTAACTACATCGTAAATTCAATGGCTAGGAAAGAACCTGAAGGATCCCAAGTTCTATGGTCCTGGTCACTTTGCGGCTTCGAAATTTGTGGGTTTTTTCTTTACATCCACTCCATTCTCCTAAAGCAGGACTTTGTATAAGTACCATGTGCAGGTCCCTCCTCTTGAATGATCGGACGGTAAGCAGGGATCCTAATGACCTCCCCCAAATATACAACTCTCCTTTACTTTGTAACTTTGGCGTTCAGGGAGTTTGATGCTATGGCATCTCCATTCTCCCAAAGTAGTACTCCACCGAAGTCACCTCGGTGTAGATCTAATGACTGAGGGAACCCTTGAACATTCTCAATCGGTGGCTCGCACTACTTCATGATGGGGAGTGGGATCCTGGCTTAGTCGGTAAGATAGTTTCATCTAACCACTAGGGAAACCTTCCAACGTCGATCAACCTTACAGGTAACCATAACTCTCATTCACCCTCAGTCAGTTTATGACTATTAGGGTTGACAATAATCCGAACTTTCGGACTTGCAAGGCTCTGAAGCCAGAAGGACTTATCTACCTTAGGCTTGGCATAGGGTTCATGGGTTTTGGTCATATGGGACCTTCTAAACTCTCGCGAGTTAAAAAAAAATCGCTTCATCAGAAGGTTGTGAAGGACTTGGGAATGATGTCCTGGTTGCACAAAAAGGAGTCTAAAGGATATATCCTCTTCATACTGACAGGGTCATATTGATGCAATGCTTTCTATCCCATCCCTCCTACAGGTTTACATCCCAATATGTCTTGAACGCTAAGTTGGGACATATGGATGATCAATCAGAAGAATAACTCCACAAGAAGATAAATGCATACACATAACTTGATCATTCAATACAGAGACCATTCTTAGATGTATAAATACATGCATTCATTCATTATTCCATTTCAAAACACAAAGAATGGAAAAACTTATTAGAACCAGAAGACGTGATGTGATTATTGAAAGGGGTGCATGTTTCCACCCAACCATAGGCTTAGTCAATCCTAACGGATTTACCATTGGCCACCCACGAGCTATACCATGATGCTCTAAGAGAGAATTATTTCTTTTGGATCAGAAACAGTAAGGGAAAGAGGTTACTCTCCACCTCCCATGAGATATTGGAAATGGGTTTTCTCTATATCAAGAAAGGAGGCCTTCCTAAGTACTTCCTCAAACACTCATCACCCTGGTTTATGATCTTGTATCATAAACTTGCTAGCCACATCATGTGACCAGAACACACTCATCTTTCAGTTCTTCCTCGAACTTGAAATCTTAGCCTCTCTCCTCTGCTTCTCTTCGTGGATCTTCCTCTCCCCACCACACCTTCCTTTCTTGCATTCCTCAGCAATATTGAGTGTCGCATGCATTTCCATTCTGTAGTCAAATTTGAATGCCTTACAGATGGGCACTTTTCCCTGTCCCCTCATTAAATCTTGAGGAGGTATTCCCACCTACCAGCCTGATTGTATTTCATTCCTGGGTCAAAGGACTATTCTGGTCTTGAGCAATTAAATCCATCACGGTACTAGTTTGGTGGGGGTTATCTCAACCATTCCTAGTCCCCCTCACCATCTCTTTCATAGAATTGGTGGTCTATATTGGCAAACCCCCCTTTCAGCATTCATGCAACACTTATCCATTTTCCATTAATAACAAAAAATACATTCATTGTCCTTTTATACAAAGGTTCATCAAATCAAACATTCACACATATCGAGGTTTCCATAGTCTCTTGGCCAATATATTTATTTACAAATTGGGGGAAATAGGGGTGTTAAAATCCCCTCCCCCTTAAAGGAACATCATTGTACATGTTCTATATGTCAAGGTGCTCTACATATACAGAAGTAAACAAAAATGGATATGCATGTCTCGTGGCATCCTCCATTTCCCACGTAGCCTCATCTGGGCCAAAGTGTTTCCACTGCACCTTGACCTATGCAATGGTTCAGTTCCAGAGTGAGGTTTCCTTCCTCTCTAGTATCCATTGAGGTTCTAGTAGGAATTCTCCCTCCAGATCCACCTGAATCACAGAACAGTCAATTATATGATTAGAATCATGTACATATTTCTTCAATAATGAAACAAGGAAGACATAATGTGCCTTCACTATGGGAGGGTTTGCTAGCCTATAGGCTACAAGTCCCACACTATCTAATATTTAAAAGTGTCCACAATACTTGGGTTCTATATTGGCACAAGCTCCCATTCTCAGGGAACTCTTCATGGGTCTAATTCTGAGATAGACATGGTATTATGTCCTAAACTCTCTAGGAGTTCTCTTTCTATCGGCCTAATGCTTCTGTCTATCCTGAAAAGTTTTCATATTTTTTTTAATATGTATCACTTGTTGCTCCATTTATTTCAACATGTCGGGTTTGATTGTAATTCTATCCACTGGATTACTCCAACTAATTGGAATCTTGCATTTTCTACCATAGAAGGCTTCAAAAGGGATCATCTTCAATGACTCTTGATAATCGTTGTTGTAAGAAAACTATACCAATGGCAGACAGTCTTCCCACTTCTTAGGCTAATGTATTACATGAATCCTTAACATGTCTTCTAATATTTGGTTCACTCTTTTTGTCTGTCCATCCGTTTGAAGGTGATAGGTTGTGCTAAACAACAATTTAGTCTCAAAACCAACCATTAAGGATTTACAAAAGCTTGAAGTAAATTTTGTGTCTCTGTCAGATATGATATCCCTAGGCATCCCATGCAGTCTAAATATCTCCTTCATGAATATGTTGGAAATATTTATTTCCTTGCAAGTTGACTTGAAAGGAACGAAGTGAGTAGACTTGCTCAATTTTTCAACCACTACCATGATGGAATCATTCTGCTTGACCGATTTTGGTAATCCGATGATGAAATCCATGGATATGGCTTCCCATTTCCATTTTGGAATTGGTAGAGATTGTAACAACCTCGCTGGGTGTCAGTGTTCTTCCTTAACTTGTTGGCATTCTAGACACTTAGCTAGATAGTCAACTATGTCTTTTTTCAATCCAGGCCAATAGAATTTTTTCCTAATGACCGTGATCATTTTCTGATAACCTGGATGACTAGTATATGGACTCTTGTGTAGTTCATCCATTGTGAACCTCTTCAAGTCATCACAACTTGGAATATACAATCTTTTTCTGTAGGTCGGTAGGCCTTCATCCATCATATGATAGCCTTCATACTTTATCCCGGTGGGATATTTCTTTAGGTATGATGTCACAGTCTTGAAAAATGCATATGTATCTTGTGCATTCCTGACTCTCTTCCCGACATTCATTTCACAGGTACTTACTGTTGCCAGGTGAATCATTTTTAAACTTTTTCTAAGGGCATCGACTACCTTATTTTCCTTTCATTTGTTGTGTTTGATTTCAAAATCAAACTCACTAAGGAGATCCATACATGTATCTTGTCTAGAATTGAGCTTTGGTTGATCAAACAAGTGCCTCAACCCACAATGGTCTGTCATCAGTACAAATATCCTACCCAGGAGGTAATGCCTCCACATTTTTAAATAATTCACTATGGCAACCAACTCTAGATCATGGGTCACGCAATTGATTTCATGCTCATTCAATTTTATGGATTCGTAGCAAATTACATGTCCTTATTGCATAAGGACTCCTCCGAGTCTTTCCTTACAGGCATTTGTACACATAAGGAATTCATTATCAAGGTCTGCAATCTTCATCATAGGTGCATGTGTTAGAAGGTATTTCAGTTCTTGAAATCTTTCTTCACATTCTGATTTCCAAGTGAATTTAACCCCTTTTTTCTAAAGGGAAATGATTGGACAACCAATATAGGAAAATCCTTTTATGAACCTTCTATAGTATCTGAATAAGCCCATAAAGGATCTAATATCAGATACATCCTTTGGGTTAGGCCATTCCATGATAGATCTTATCTTGTTAGGGTCTGCTGCCACTCCTTCTTCAAAAATAACATGGCCTAAGTAATGGACTTGCTTCTAGAAAAAGTCACACTTGCTAAACTTAGAGTAGAGTTGATTCTCTCTTAGTAATTGAAGAACTAATTTAATATGTTCTTCATGTTCCTCTATGTTCTTGGAGTAGATTAGGATATCATCAATAAAAACTAATAGAAATATGTATATAAATTTCTTGAGTACATTATTCATCAAGCAAATAAAAGTGGCGGGGGCATTGGTTAGTCAAAATGGCACCACCACAAATTTATAACTACCATATCTTGTCCTGAAGGTTGTTTTGTGGATGTCTTCATCCTTGATTCAGACTTGATGGTATCCACAACTTAAGTCAATTTTCGAGAAAATGGAAGCACCCCTTAATTGGTCAAACAAGTCATCGATTCTTGGTAAGGGATAATTGTTCTTTATGGTTTTCTTATTGAGTTCTCTATAGTCTATGCATAGTCATAGTGTGCCATCTTTCTTTTTCACAAACAAGGCAGGTGCTCCCCATGGAGACATGTTGGGTCGGATGTATCCTTTTTCCATCATATCCTTTAGTTGTATCTTAAGCTCAACTAGCTCTAGTGCACTCATCCTATAAGGCATCCTAGACACTGGCACACTCCTAGTGCAAGTTCTATGGAGAATTCAATGTCTCTTCTTGGAGGTAGACCCAATGCCTCTTCTCGAAAAATGTATTTATATTCTCTTAATATGGGGTGGTCCTATAGGTTTGGTTTTTCATCCTCAACAGATTCCAACACATGTATTTCATATAGAGGACATCCCTTCTATTATCTCCTAAAATAGCATTGTCATTTTACCAATTTTTAAGTGATAGGAACAGGTCCAAAAATTCATTTCCAAATTTTTTTAGGTGTGTTAGAAGGTCTACTATTTGGATACAAACTTGGAAAAAACATCAATTTTGGTCTTGGCAATCAAATCTTTAAATCTCAAGTTTCGGTGGTTAAGAGGAGCTAAAAAACTGTTGATTAACCACCGAAAGTCTTGGTTTTCGGTGGTTAAGAGGCGAAAATAAAGGGCCTGTTAACCCCCAAAAATGTTTCTATGCACAAAAGGAAAAAGGTCGTGCTTTTGCATGAGCTAGATGTCAAATGGGTGCAATCATTAAGTTATAACCACCGAAAGTTTATCTAGGTGGTGAGGTATGAAGTTCTTATGGCATCTTATCTGAATATTTATGCCATGTTCTCCTTTTAACTACCAATTGTCATTTCAGAATTAAGACTCGGTAGAAATCTAGAATTCCATGCATGATTTTCAGATAACATAATTGATTTGTCACATGGGCCTTCATTATCTCGAGTCATGAGGATACATAATCATTATGACTTCATTTGATTTCTGTTTCAATTTCATTAATATTCAATATTGAATCCGAGAGTCATTATTATTGTCATGATCCCGTGATTTCCTCATGCAAACTCATACTCAGCAACCATAATCCCATGATTTGTCAAGGTTGCCAAGTGGAATTCGAGTTCAATTACTAGTTATTGAGCCATTTGTCATCCAATTCAAAGAAAAATCTGAGTCATTGTGATTCCCACGCAAATTAATTCGTCGCAGATCCATTCTTGAAAGTTACAGGTTTCGGTGGTTAACAGGCCCAGATTTTTATCTCTTAACCACCGAAAGAAGAGATTTTTAGTGGTTAACAAGCCCATATTTTTATCTCTTAACCACCGAAACCTATACATGGCAGCGATGTCATATTTTTGCATAGATTTGACTTTTTCTCAACCAAATCTTTCGAGGTTGGTTTCTAAAGATGCATAATAATTAAATACATCATATTTAAGGTTTTATCTTGATGTATTTAATGTTTAAGAAGGTGGAAAAGTGAAAATGGTGACCTAGTTGATGAGCAAAAAAACTGTCTTTTT
>ML795820.1:184693-216552 GCA_009831015.1 Picea engelmannii
TCAAAGAGTTTGGAGGATATAAAGGCTATCAAGATAGAGTTTGACACCTAAGATAGGATATTTTTTTTTGACTTTCCATTTTTAGAAGTCTAGATCCATTTTTATAGGATCTCATCCTACACTTGTTTGGTTTGACTATTTTTAGCAAATCTGATCCATCTTTCAAGGATCTAGATTTGATCTTGTAAGGATATATATCCAAAGACATTTGAAGCACCAAGAGGTTTGACTTTGGAGACTTTTTTCATATTATATAACTCAAACTTCCCATTTTCATATTGAGTAATACAAGCTTCTTTTGCCATAACTCGTTCAGATTTCATCTTCTTGTCTATTTTGTACTTGTACCTGGATATTATATTCATGTTGTTATGCTTGTTTATGCCCGATAACTGTCATCTTATCACTGCATTCATAAGTTTAAATTTTCAAGTATTTCTGTGATTATTGTAATTGGCCATTCATATATGCTTCATATGTGATTCTATTGATACAATAGTTATTTCTTCATTCATCCCTTTATTTATAAACTCTCTGAACATTTGTGGTTGAAACCCTTGTCCATCTAAATGTGTTTAATGCATGATTTGAGTGATAAATGATTCATTCCCCCGACTTGATCCAAACCCACACTTTTTATTGAGAAAACAGTTACCAAAAGATTAAGTTACCAGGCATCTCTGACTTACAGCCTAGGAGAGTTTCCTGGAGTGATAACAAATTGGCGCCATTGTCAGGGAGAGGAGATTGAAGCTCAACTTCCTTGGGAGACAACATAGATCCATCTTTGATGATAGAAAAAGCCTGGACATTATTTCGGTTTTAATTATTTATCTGACGACTCCATGAAGGACGGATTCAGTGGTGACTCCATTGCTCTGAAATTTGTTGGCGACTCCACTGGTATGACATGAACCAGATCTTTCCTACAATGTATGAGTTCTGTGATTTTTCAAGTATTTCTGGTTACCCTCATCCAGTACCTACTAGAGATGAATATGAATGTAGTATTCCCAGATTTCATGGAGAGAAGTGGGAAGTGCCAGCTGAACATTTGTTGGATTTCCATGACTTTATTGACCGGCTTGAAATTGTACATGAGCATGTTAAAATTAAGTTTTTCAAATTTTCATTGGAAGGGATTGCTCTTGACTGGTGTCGGTCTCTTCCAAGTGCAAGTGTCATCTCTTTGGATGATTTTCATGCTGCCTTCCATGTGTTTTGTAAAAACCATTTTCCAGATGACCTTCTCTATCCTCAATTTTGTCATGAGTTTTATTTATTGAATAAAGATCCAAATACTCATGAATATTTTGCTGCAGTAGAAGATATCTCTCACCATGATCAAGATATGGGTGGTCTTCAGGATAATGGCCATAGTATAGATGCTTTAAGCAATATACCAAATGCATCCACTATCTTAGATTGTTATGCAGATCAGATTGCCTCCTTTAAAAAATTAAAAAATGATGAGAAGATTTTTATATCAGCATATGACAGCTTTGAATCTACAACAGATCCTAAGGGTATCTCTTAGTTTCAAGATTTGCAGTGACTGGAAGTTTGCAGCAAATATCAAGAAGAAGGCGAGGAACTGAACAGTCTAGATTAGTAGCCTATCATATATGTTTCTCCAACAGATCTCGAGCAGCCTGCATTCAACAATGAGATTAGTAAAGGCAGTTTTCAACATCTTTTCAATTTACAGTTGGATCAGCAATCCAAAGAGGTATTGGTGTGTGAATTTGATGACCCTTTTGCTGACTATTTGCAGTCTATCAGTAGCATAAATGTTAAAAAATTTCTGTCAGAAGAAGATTGTTTTTATCATTTGTTCAAACCTATTTTCTGCATGATATCCCTTCCATTATTGTTCGGGTCAAGATCAAGGATTTTAAGAGTAAACCAGTTTATGATATGGCTGCATTGGAAATTCGATCTTATTTGATAAATCTGCCTCTACTAGTTAGTCTAGGAGTAGGCAGAGGAATAAGCTCGCCATATGAGCAATGAGATCTTTTTCAGTTGTTGATTTCATGAATAAGAAAGAGGCTGCATGCAAGTTATAGGTTTGTAGAGGAACAGTTGCAAAGGTCAGATGACTCCATGCCCAATGCCAAAGGCAGCCAGCTTATTCCATGCCCAATGGAACTACAATTTCAAAGCTATGCAAATATTGTTTTCAGATTTTGGTTGAATAAGCAAAGAAGGCTACCGATTGCACAGGCCACATGACTCCATAGCCCAACTGATAAGGTGACTGGAACTACTTGTTCTTGGAACCTCACTGGGAGGATTCCATCCCCGAGTAGGAGCCAGATGTTATCTCCTAAAATAACACTATCATTTTACCAATTTTTAAGTGATAGGAACAGGCCAAAAATTCATTTCCAAATTTTTTTAGGTGTGTTAGAAGGTCTGCTATTTGGATACAAACTTGGAAAAAACATCAATTTTGGTCTTGGCAATCAAATCTTTAAATCTCAGGTTTCGATGGTTAAGAAGAGCTAAAAAACTGCTCATTAACCACCGAAAGTCTTGGTTTTTGGTGGTTAAGAGGTCAAAATAAAGGACCTATTAACCCCCGAAAATGTTTATATGCACAAAAGGAAAAAGGCCATGCTTTTGCACAAGCCAGATGTCAAATGGGTGCAATCATTAAGTTATAACCGTCAAAATTTTATCTAGGTGGTGAGGTATGAAGTTCTTATGGCATCTTATCTGAAGATTTATGCCATGTTCTCCTTTTAACTACCAATTGTCATTTCAGAATTAAGACTCGGCAGAAATCCAGAATTCCATGCATGATTTTCAGATAACAAAATTGATTTGTCACATGGGTCTTCATTATCTCCAGTCACGAGGATACAAAATCATTATGACTTCATTTGATTTCTGTTTCAATTTCATTAATATTCAATATTGAATCCGAGAGTCATTGTTATTGTCATGATCCCGTGATTTCCTCATGCAAACTCATACTCAGCATCCATAATCTCATGATTTTTCAAGGTTGCCAAGTGGAATTCGAGTTCAATTGTTGGTTATTGAGCCATTTGTCATCCAATTCAAAGAAAAATCCAAGTCATTGCGATTCCCACACAAATTAATTCACCGCATATCCGTTTTTGAAAGTTACAGGTTTCGGTGGTTAATAGGCCCAGATTTTTATCTCTTAACTACCGAAAGTAGAGCTTTTTGGTGGTTAACAAGCCCATATTTTGATCTCTTAACCACTGAAACCTATACATGGAAGCGACGTCATATTTTTGCACAGATTTGACTTTTTCTCAACCAAATCTTTCGAGGTTGGTTTCTAAAGATGCATAATAATTAAATACATCAGATTTAAGGTTTTATCTTGATGTATTTAATGTTTAAGAACGTGGAAAAGTGAAAATGGTGGCCTAGTTGATGAGCAAAAAAAATTTCTTTTTGCCAAAGGTGGAAAATTCGAATTTCCTATGAGGATTCATCAGCCTTGGAAGACTTTATATATCTGTCAAAGAGTTTAGAGGATATAAAGGCTATCAAGATAGAGTTTGAAACCTAAGATAGGATATTTTGTTTTGACTTTCCATTTTTAGAAGTCTAGATCCATTTTTATAGGATCTCATCCTACACTTGTTTGGTTTGACTATTTTTAGAAAATTTGATCCATCTTTCAAGGATCTATATTTCATCTTGTAAGGCTATAAAGCCAAAGACATTTGAAGCACCAAGAGGTTCGACTTTGGAGACTTTTTTCATATTATGTAACTCAAACTTCCCATTTTCATATTGAGTAATACAAGATTCTTTTGCTATAACTTGTTCAGATTTCATCTTCTTGTCTATTCTGTACTTGCACCTGGATATTATATTCATGTTTTTATGCTTGTTTATGCCCGATAACTGTCATCTTATCACTGCATTCATAAGTTTAACATTGCAAGTATTTCTGTGATTATTGTAATTGGCCATTCATATATGATTCATATGTGATTATGTTGATACAATAGTTATTTCTTCATTCATCCCTTTATTTGTAAACTCTGTGAACATTTTTGGTTGAAACCCTTGTCCATCTAAATGTGTTTAATGCATGATTTGAGTGAGAAATGATTCAGTCCTATGACTTGATCCAAACCCACACTTTTTATTAAGAAAACAATTACCAAAAGATTAAGTTACCAGGCATCTCTGACTTACAGCCTAGGAGAGTTTCCTGGAGTGATAACACCTTCCTGCAATACTTTTTCATTTAAAGGGTTGATATTCGTCTCACTGAGACAGGCCTCTGAATCCCTTGAAGGGTTATTTTTCTCCCTTCTTCATTTTCACACTCCAAATTTTTATGATAATAGTCCAACTTGGTTTTATAAGTGGCTAACTAGTCCATACCAACCAATAGGTCATAAGATCCTAGGGGAAGTATATTAAGGGTCACTTGGGTAGGAAATCCATCCATAATGAATTGGCAATCCGGTATGACCTCTGCTACTTTTCTTTTAGTTCTAGTGGTTAGTTGTACCAACCATGTCTTAACATGTCTAACTGGTTTTAGTTTATACTTATCAACAGTCTGAGGGGCCACATAACTCAAACTAGAACCAGGGTCAATTAAAATAGAAACTAGACGGTTGACGATCATACCTTCCATCTCCACCACTGAGGCTTGGTGTTCGGCTTGGTTATTATCCAAGGATGCATAAATTTGTGGCATAATCCTAGCCACATCATTGACTCTAGTAGCTTCTTGGATATTGTAGACTCACCTATTGTTTTATTTTTTGTGTGGGCAATCGCTCAGTAGATGTTATTCTCCACAACCCCAAGATTTCAAGGGTTCTTTCTTTGGGTTATCAGTCTTTTCTAGGGTTGATCCAAAAGGTTTATTTCCACTTTGGGAGGGAAAATTGTGTTGATACGCACTTCTAGTAGGAAGGCTAATCCTATACTCCTTCCCATAGTTCTTAAATATTGAGGATTTAAACCCCTTCTTCTTGAATCCCAAACTACTCTTCTTCTTCCAGTCCTCACGAGGTTCTTTCTTACTCTCGAGCTATTCATAACAATATCTTGCCTTCTGGATAGTATATTCTAGGGTCTTTGGTTATTCAAACTCAATCTTGTTCCTATAGGTATGAGGTAACCCACTAATAAATGGCTGCACTTTTACCTTTTCATCCTTTATGTAGGGTACATACCTCAATAGCACAAGGATTTTATTGACATATTCCTCTATGGTGAGTTGTCCCAACCTGCGTTCATACAACTCCTTAGTCTTCCCATAAAAGTATTTCTCTGACAGATACTTCTTCTGGAAGTATTTCTCAATTTGTTTCCAGGACAAGTCCTTCTCATGGATTCCTTTCACATTCCTAAGGTCTTTGCACCAAATGGAAGCCTTTCCATTTAGGTTGAAGATGGTTATTTGAGCCTTCAAGTTTTTAGAGTAGTCATGGACTCTAAAATACTTCTTTAAACCAAGAAGCCGAGATTTTTCCTCTTCCCCCTTCTCAATCTCTCCATTGAAAGAGGGTGGTTTGGCTTTCTTGAACTCTTGAGGATCATGACTTTTGGAATTCTTTCACTTGTTTCCTTTCCTTTGAGAATGTGAGCTAGTTTTTATACTAGAAGATCCCTCGCAGTTGCTATTTTACTCTCCAGAGGACTCTTTTGATGAGCATCTCCTGCCTCCAGGTTGGACCTTCCTCGAGGTACTCCTCCTAGTGTGGCCACTTATGGGACCATGTTTTCATATCTCAGGTGGACTTTGAATTCTCTTTGTATGTCGTCGGTCCACCTAACTGGTTGTGGGTCCATGTTGTAGTTGCCTTAGTATATCAGATAAACTCTACAGCAAGACTACATTAATTTTCATTTTTTTATCTTTCTCCTTTATCAATCTCTCTTTGTCAACCTTTCAACTTTTTAATTCATCCATGAGGCTCCTTACAGTTTCATCCAGATCCGGAGGGGTTTCCACTGCCCTCCTTTCATCAGATTCTTTGTCTCTCTATTGTGGGATCCATCCCCCACTTCATAGAACATCACCATCCTCTATAATTGTAGTTTTCCCATGATTTAATGAATACTTGAGTGATGAAAAAACACTTACTGTTATCCAAAAACCTATTAGTTTATGAACAACACACTGTTCATATTTTCTAAAAACACACACATAGTAGAATGTTTCATTCTTTTCTTCAGTAAAATTTTAACCAAACTCTTTAGGAAAGAGGTAAGATAGGGTGTCACCCTTAAAATTCCTTTAAATATGGTTTTTATGTGACTCATCCATGAGCCCAAGAAGGCCAAGTGTTGTAACCATGCTCTGATACCAATTTTCAACACACACAACTCCTAAATTCTCTTTTAAAGGGTGGTGCATCATAATTTATTTTTCCTTAACTATCCCAAATCCTAATTATGGTATTTATATCATGTCCTTCTCATCTAGAACTCTCTAACCATTACCTCCACCCTCAAATCCAAGCTTCGGACTGGAAGATACACCCTTCCGAAGTTCTTCCAACTTTTATTGGTCAAAGGCCATGTAGCGCCCACGTGGATACACCTCACACGTACTATCTCCAAGTTCCTTCATCCATGGTGGAAGTTCATCCACCGTTTGAACCCATGACTAGAATCAATCTTCGTCTAACATGCATGCCAGCAGGGACTTTGATGCTTTGGCAATCTAGCGATTCGATGTTGAATAGATATTTATTGTCTGCACATGAGACCTCTTTTAGTCTTGAAGTCCCGTAAACTTTCCACGTGGCTCTAAACTTTGGGCCTTTTGGTCTCTCTACAATACTACACTCCAAATCCTTTGGAGTCCTGAAGTCTCGGACTCCTAGAGTTCTGGTCACTTCACCAACCACTCTGACTAGGTGGGTACGTACCAAGGGCTAACACGTAGAAGGGGCTAGGGGTGACATGTGTCACGTATCAATGGGTATATAGGGTATGTGATACTCATGAATCCAGGTGACATGTGGCGTGAAAAAATTGGGTCCACATCACCCTCGTGATGTCATCATACCACATCACACCAGACTGACAGCCTTCTAACATCCCTCAAATCGCACAGTCGAGACCCGACCACGTATATCCATAGATCCACGAGTCACATTACTTCGCAACTTTGGCCTTCATGGTTTTTTTGATGTAATATCCTCTTTTCTCCTAGAGTTGATCAACGTCGGGTTGACCACAACCTAGATATGACGGTTAGGAAAAGTCCCAAAGCATCCTCGAATCGATGTCTCTCGTCACTTTGGGCTTCGAATCTTATAGACACACCACACCTCAAATTCCCCTTAGTTCCCAGAATTCAGACTAAGGGATCTAGCACCACACATCCCCTATTTATCGATGGCTAAGAGGGATCCCAAAGGATCCTTAGATCCATGGTGCACATTACTTCGCAACTCTGGCCTCAGGGGGATTTGACGTTACAACACCCCTGTCCTCCAGAAGCAGTCAATGTCAGGCTGACTACATCATAAATCTGACGGCTAGGAAAGAACCTAAAGTATCCCTAGATCTATGGTCCTCGTCACTTTGTGTCTCTCACCTTCAGGGGTTTTGGCTTTACTTCCACTCCATTCTCCTGAAGCAGGACTTCACTGAAGTACCATTTGTAGGTCCCTCCTCCTGAATGATCAAACGATAAGAGGGGCTCTTGACAATCTCCCCCAAACCTACATCTCTCCTTTACTTCATAACTTTGGTGTTCAGGGAGTTTGATTTTATGGCATCTCCATTCTCCCAAAGTGGTACTTCCTTGAATTCACCTCGGTGTATATCTAATGGATGAGGAAACCCCCGAACATTCTTGATCGGTGGCTCGTGCTACTTTGCGATGGGGAGTTGGATCTAGGCTTAGTTGGTAAGATAGGTTCATCTAACCACTAGGAAAACCACCCAACGTTGGTCAACCTTACAAGTAACCATAAATCTTCATCACCCTCGGTCGCTTTTTGACTATTAGGGTCGACAATACTTTGAAGTCTCGGACTTTCGAAGCTCCGAAGCCAGAAGCACTTAGATCCCTTAGGCTTAACATAGGGTTCTTGGGTCTTGGTCATATGGGACCTTCTAAACTCTCGCGAGTTAAATGAAAATCTCTTCATCATAAGGTTGTTAAGGACTTGGGCATGATGTCTTGGTTGCACAAGAAGGACTCTGAAGGAGATATCCTCTTTAGATTGATAGGGTTATATTGATTTAGTGCTTTCTATCCTATCCCTCCTACAGGTTTACGTCCCAAGACGTCTCGAAGGTTAAGCTGGGGCACATAGATGATCAATCAGAAGCATAATTACACAAGAATATAAATCAATACACATAACTTGATCATTCAGTACAAAGACCATTCTTAGATGTATAAATATATGCATTCATTCATTATTCCATTTCAAAACACAAAGTATGGAAACACTTATTAGAACTAGAAGACATGATGCAACTATTGAAAGGGGTGCTTGTTTCCACCCAACCATAGGCTCAGTCACTCCTAATGGATTTTCCACTGGCCACCCCCGAGCTAGAACATGATGCTCTGAGAGAGAATTATTTCTTTCGGCTCAGCAACAGTCAGCGACGGAGGTTACTCTTCTCCTCCCAGAGGATCTTGGCAATGGGTTTTCTCTATACCAAGAAAGTAGGCTTGCCTGAGTACTTCTTCAGTCACTCAGCACCCTCATTTATCATCTTTTATCATAACTCTTCTAGCCACATACTGCAACCATAACATCCTCATCTTTCGGTTCTTCCTCAAACTTGAGAGCTTAGCCTCTCTGCTCTGCTTCTCTTTGTATCTCTTCCTCTGTCCACCATGCCTTCCCTTCTTGCATTCCTCAGGAAGATTATGTGTGACCCGAATTCCCAGTCCATGTTCAGGTCTGAAAGCCTTACATATGGGTGCTTTTCCCCATCCCCTCATTAATTCTTGAGGAGGTCTTCCCACCTACTAGCCTAACTATAATTCATTCATAGGTCATAAGACTATTCTAGTCCTAAACAATTAAATCCAGCAATGTATTGGTTTGGTGGGGGTTATCTCAACCATTCTTAGTTCCCCTCACCATCTCTTTCATATCATCTATGGTATATATTTTCAAACCCCCCTTTCAGCAATCATGAAACACTTATACATTTTTTATTAATAACAAAAATTACATTCATTGTCCTTTTATACAAAGGTTCATCAAATCAAACATTCACACATATTGAGTTTTCCATAGTCTCTTGGCCAATATATTTATATTTACAAATTGGGGTAAACAAGGGTGCCAACAAACCCCCTCCACTATTAATTGGCTCATCTTCAAGAAAACTTCATCATGGAAGGACCATGGCAATGGACAAAATTATGGTCTTGAGTTATTTCAAGAATGCTTTGAACTAGCACTTGAGCCCATTAAGGTAGCCTTGAAGATCCTGGGTAATATGAACAACCACATCAGCCTCATATGTTGTGACTTGAGGATTTTTCAGGTCCATTATGTTGATTTTCTCAATTAGGGGGTTGGAAACAACCTTTTTGTCTAAGATTTGTGTGAACAAGATCAAGGTCTTATCGACCATAGAAGTGTTGGATGTCCTCTTCTATGATGAAAAATGGAAGTAGCTCCATTGCATCCCCTCGTCATCACTAGGAAAGATGAACACATTATGAAAATTACATTCAAATAGAAGGTAGCCAACATACCTATCCAAAATGGTATGCAGGTGTCACATACCCAAACCCCTAAGGGTAGGGATATTAGGATTTCTACTTTTCTCAACTATCTCAAATCATCTCTTTTACAGCTCCATCATCTTCTACCTGTCGAGACCTTCCCAATGATGGAAATTTCTCTCAAAACTGAACTCTAGATCGAAGGTTATAGCCTTCCACACTTCTTGGGTTTATTTGTTTACCTCTATACCACTGATACATAGTGTCCATGTGACACCTCATTACACTAGCAATCTGACAGGGAGATAATGTAACACATGTCGATCCTACCATGAAGAGATTCTGATCCACACAAGCCTTTCATTTTTATCGCTTGGACTCTCTGTTGATACCCTCATCACTCACCTCTGATGGATACAGTATTTAACAATATTCCCTTTCGATGCCATCTATTCAAAGCTAGAATGGCTTGAGAAATTTCACCACTCTAAAATTAAGGTATCGAGGCATATTCATCTTTCCCCGATGGACAACGTAGATGCAAGTCATTATCTCCTAAAAAACACTTTAGATATATTTTGGTTCTAAGGTTCTTTGATATCGTTTGACCACACTCAACTCATCCACGATGGGTGAGTGACACATGTCGCTCTAAATTCACTCTGGTTTCCCCATTAGTGTGACACATTAGCCATGACATTAAGACTTTATTTCTTGACTTAGGAAGGACTCACGGTAGGTCAATATCTATTGTACCATCTCTCCATACCGAAACCTACCGTTGATATATCCCCTCTACCAGAATCCCACTCCCAAACCATCATAGGATTACTCTAAATCCTTCGAATCCATACTATGAAAAATAGTCAACATTGTGCCAACTCGACTCACACTCAATCTAGTCTCCTAATCAACTGTTGACATGCGTATTCACACTAACTCTCCCAGTAATCTCTTACCCTTTTTAATTACTAAGTGGGACACATAATGATCAATGACTAAGGATTCATCCCTCCCACTTCTATATCTACGATTCACACTGGCTCGACTTCAGGGTCTTTCCTTCGGGGTTGTTAGGGTCCTATAATATAGGTCATCGTTTTTTCCACTTATCTATTTTGGAAATTTTTTGATCAAGTTGTAGGTGTTTTCATGGCTAGGTTCTCAGGAGCAACTTTCTAGTGGTATATCTGGTGCTTCAAACCAACATCTAGATTAAAAGTTAGAGCCAGATGTTGTCACATGCTAATTTTTGAATTATTATGTATCCACATGAGTTTTAGAGTTTTTAGAGTGGCATAATTGGGGATTTTATGAATTTTGTTCATGTTTTAATTGTGGAAACAAATATGATTTTCGGTAGCTAAAGGTCAAAATTTTATATCTAATAACTACCAAAAGTTAAAACACTAGGTAGCTAAATGGCTTATTCACACCTATCAGAAGCTACCAAAATTTCATAATATTTCAAGTGTCTAAAGGGTCTTTTCACTCTCCTAACTGGAGATTTCACGCATTTCATAGTTTGTTTTTATGTTTCCATAACCACTTTCGATCATCATTTGTCCGATTTCAGAAAAATATGATTCTTTGTTTCTCCCTTGTCCAATCAAGTAATTATAACCCTAGATCGTGCCCATAAAATTTGATCAATCCAAATAAAATGCTCATCATCCTTTTGATGCATTGAATTGATTAATTGTCTCTTTAAAGTTGTTTTAAATCTTGCCACAGGCGCCCAAAACATTTTCACCCTTTGAGTCTTGTTCTTGAGTCTTCTTTTTTTATCCCACCTCCATGCTTATTTGAGTAAATCTCTCACCCTTACATATCTTGTACCCTTTATCATCGGCCTAGTTTTAAAGAATTTTAAGAATAACTACCAATTCTTTTTATGAAGATTTCAACAGGAGGTGCTCTTCTTAGAAAGGAATCGCAGGTTGCTTCATACCTTGAGGCACACCCTGAGTCTTGCGAACTATTCAAAAGCATTGGATGTTACAAATTCTGCCAGAAACTCCAAGGGTATCATTAGCATGTCACAGAGGCATTTGCAAAGAGTTTGTATGGGTTTAAGGTTCAACTTGGACCTATTCTGATGCAAATATATGAATCCAATATATCAACAACTACAGATATGCCTGGTGAAGGTGAAAAGTGGTTTAAAACCACCTCAATCAAGGAAATTGATTTCAGATCATTTCTCAAAAAAGAGCATCAAAACATGAATTGGCATAAGGAAATTCCCAGAAGCTACTTGGAGGATAAATGGAAAATGTTGTTAAAAATGATTCGGGTTTACATCACTTGTGAGGGGAGATATGGAAGGACCATGCTTTACCATTTCAGATTGCTTATTCCTTTCACTGGTAAGAAACCTATGAATATGCCCTATTATCTACTTAAAATCCTTACCAAGATGGATTCCAAAGTTCAGACCAAGCATCAGAAGGATAACAACAGTTTAGTTCATCATGGCCTAATCAAACTAATAGCATTAGAGGATCTCAGCAGAATGAATAAGACATGGGATTATATTTTTTTTTGGGGGGGGGGAGTTTGAACAAGAATTTCAACCACAAAGAGGAGGAACTTCCTCACAACAAGTAACTTCTCCAAAAACCAATAAAATAAAGAGGAGCACATTGTCACCTGTAGAAACTGCAAAACAAGATTCCCCATTAAAATCAAAGAAAATAAAAAGGAAGCTGGAATTTGGGAAAAATGCAGAGGATCAAAGAAACACCACAACTAGAAATATCCTAAATCTCCCATATTCAGACTCAGACTCTGAGCCATTGGTCTAAAAAAATGAAACTCCAAAAAAGGGAATACCTGAAACATCATCAAATAAAAAGGTTAGTAAAAAACCTAAGGTTTAGAAATTGAACAAAGAACTAGAAGAGTTAAAGGTATTAGAAAGACATCTCAAAACAGAGAATGAGACTCTTAGGAAGTCATCTCTCAAAGTTGGTTCTGCATTGGATAACTTGGCCATTATATATGAGATTCTAAAGCACAATAACAAGAAGCTTTGCAAACAAAATAGCAAATTTCAGAACATTATTAAGGTTTTGAGGTTTAAACTTGCTCATAGAAGGCCAAAACCTAACACTTGTCTCAGTCTTGAGACTCTAGCCGAAGTAGCCCTCATTTTGCATTAAAGTGTTTATAAAAGATGAAGCAGGTTTAGATATCAAACTCAACCATTTTTTACCAGTCCAGGAGCAGTTATAGGTTTTGTCAACTAAAATCAGGTTCAAATTTCATAATTAGCTGCCAAAAAATCATTCCAATAAAATCGACAGCCAAGCATACTTTGTTTTGGCCTCATTAGCTACTGAAAGTTTTGTAATGAAAAGAAAGCATAGAAATCTTCCCAGATCAAGGAAAATTGATTCTTGAATGTTCTCAAAGGCTTCCAGAACGATATTTCAGTTGTAACACATCCTTAAGATGTTGATGTCAGGTTCATATCAGATTAGATATGGTTTAATAAATAAAGTCAAAGTATGTCCTATTTCTTGTGATTTTGTTGTAACTTCCGAAACTTTAGGGTATGAGTCATCAGGCAGTTATTTCTATTTCTGGAAAAATATTATCTTTGTAACTAAACCTATCTAAAGAAGATCGATAGATCAAAACTATATATTGTATCTTTTATGAGGTTAAAGGTGGTGCGACCCTTTGGATAAGATCCCTCTGTATTATAGAAATACTTGTTTATTTCTTTGAAGATTAATGGAAAAGCTATCTTTTTTCTGACCTGAGATTCATCACGGTGTTGATGTTCAGTATGTTTTTTTTTTTATCTGTATTTCATATTCATAAAGCATATTTAGTATGATGCTAGTAATAATATTTAATTAAAATAAGGAATTCATCTTGTCGGTGATCCTTCTCACATTGATTATACTTGTTATGTGTTTATTAGTTTCTAGTTCAGAGTTCACCCTTAATTGGTGCTCTATTTTCGGTAGCCATCTTATATGTTCCTTATAATAAAGATATATCAAGAGATTCATCCTCTGTTAGATGTCTCTTTTCGTAGTGGGTTTTCCTTCCTTTCCCACTCCTATCTCATATTATTTTCTTAACTAAACACAATGCTTATTTTTCCTCTGAGTTTTAGGAAAGAAACTAGCCAGCCATTAACTATAAATCATTGAAATTCAAGTTCTGACTCCATTTCCCAATAGAATCTTTCCCAAGATTGTCAAACCACCAACCTTTATAAAAACTAATTTTTTCTTAGAAAAAATCTGACCTTATGATTTGTATTGTTGAATATCTTTGGGTGTGAAAGACTTTTTCTTTTGAGTGAAAGCCCTATATGATTGTATAACATCAAAATACATTCAAAATTCAGTTGAAATAGTTACATCTACTCATTTATTTCTCATCCTTGGAAATTACAGAGTGTTAACATATCTGACGACCATATTGGGGACAAACAGTTTCAGTTTCTCTAGGAAAGAGTATCAAGTTTTAGATCTGATTACTATTGGTGGATAGTGATCAGACATAGGAAGGATGAAATTATCCACCTGGTGACTCCATTCTCAGGTATATCCAAGTGAAATAATATCACGGTGACTCAACACATCATAAAATCAGTTGGAAGGTGGTTCCACTGTCAGAAATATTCATTTCTTGAAGCATGCACTGATGAATCCATTGGGCTAATGAAGAACTCAAAAGTTGATACTATCATGCATGCTTTGATGTTTAACATATTTATGGTTTTCCTAATCCTTTACCCAAGGATACATATTATTTAAGCAATGGTCCTAAATTTAATGGAGAGGATTTAGGCTTGACTTTAGAGCACATATCAAGTTTTCAGGATTTTACTGAACTCCTTAGAGTCAAGCATGAATATGTCTTCATCGGATTGTTTTATGATTCGCTCCAATGGAAGTGTAGAAGTTGGCCTGATAGTTTACCCCCTAAATCCATAAGGTCTATATTAGGTTTTTGGGTTGTCTTCTTGGAAACATGGATGGAAAAACAAGAGTTAGTAGTAGATCATGTTTCTGTTGAGGGTTTTAAAGAACATTTTGACATGTTTGATGATAATCAAATCGAAGAGGATTTCTCAAGAATTTTACCCATGTATTTGAAGTCATGTAAATGTTCTTCTAAAGATAAGCTCAGTTTCTTAGAAGAGTTTGTTGAAAATTTTGAGAATGATCTTGAGACCTTAGAGGGTCAAATTCAGTCCCAAGGATTTATTTTTCAAAGCTTGTCCTTTGAATATCCTTTTCAACTTCCTTTTGATGTCAATATTGTGGAAACTATCAAGCAAATGGTTGATTGTTCATGTGAGAAAATTATGCTTAAAGACATAGAACAGGAAACAACCATAGATCAAGAAAAACTTTTTGTTGATAAACAAATAGTGTTTTTTCATATTATTAAGGATCCTTTTGCAATCCTGTTAGAATCTACGATGAATATGAGTTTTTAAATGTTCATAAACTATGGAGATATTTTCATATGGTGGTATAAATAGTCATATTTTTAGTTTTTCTTTTTATAGCGAGCAATAGTTAAGAAGCCATTTTCTTGATTGGATTTACTGGAAATTTGAGATCGCTTGATTCAACGTTCATTTTCAACAAGTAGGCTAGGATCATTTGTATATAAATAAGCTTCTGGATCAAGCATTTTTGTCAGTTTCAGTTTTAGACTTCAACATGTGTGCTTTCAGTTTTCAACAGTTATTGGTTTTCAGCTTCAACTTTCAGTTTGCATTTATTTTTCAGATGAAGGATTGGTATAGGTTGCAGTCATCAAGATGGGATCATCCCAATGGATCAGGATACTAATCTACAGCGTTCTTGGCACCTCAAAAGGAAGTGCCATCCCCACTGGAGCCTATGTTAGGGTACTATAATATAGGTCATATGTTTTTCCAGTTATCTATTTTGGAAATGTTTTGATCAGGTTGCAGGTGTTTTCATGGCAAGGTGCTTAGGAGAAACTTTCCATTGGTATATATGGTGCTTCAAAATGAAATCCAGATTAAAATTTAGACCCAAATGCTATCACATGCTATTTTTTGAATTATGATGTATCCACATGATTTTTAGAGTTTTTAGAGTGGAATAATTGGGGATTTCATGAATTTGGTTCATGTTTTAATTGTCGCATGTCGCAACAAATATGATTTTCAGTAGCTAAAGGTCGAAAATTTATATCTGCTACCGAAAGTTAAAACATTCGGTAGCTAAATGGCTTATTCAAACCTATCATAAGCTACCAAAAGTGCAGAATATTTTAAGTGTCTAAATGGTCGTGTCACTCTCCTAACTGGCAATTGTACACATGTCTTAGTTTGTTTTTATGCTTCCATAACCACTTTCGATCATCATTTGTTTGATTTCAAAAAAATACGATGCTTTGTTTCTCCCTTGTTCAATCGAGTAATTATAACCCTAGATCATGCCCATAAAATTAGATCAATCCAAATAATATGTTCATCATCCTTTTGATGCATTGAATCAATTAACTGTCTCTTTAAAGTTGTTTTAAATCTTTCCATAGTTGCCCAAAACAATTTCACCCTTTCAGTCTTGTTATTTAGTCTTCTTGCTTTATCCCTGCTCCATTCTTATTTGAGTAAATCTCTCACACTTACATATGTTGAATCCTTTATCATCGGCCCATTTTTAAAGCATTTTAATAATAACTACCAGTTCTTGTTATGAAGATTTCAATGGGAGGTTCTCTTCTTAAAAAGGAATTGCACGATGCTTCATACCTTTAGGCACACCCTAAGTCCTTCGAACTATTCAAAAGCATTGGATGTTACAGTTTCTACCAAAAACTCCAAGGGTACCATCAAGGTGTCACCAAGACATTTGCAAAGAGTTCCGATGGGTTTAAGGTTCAACTTGGACCTACTCTGATGCAAATAGATGAAGCCAGTATATCAGTAGCTACAGAGATACCTGTTGAAGGTGAAAAGTGGTTTAATACCACCTTAGTCAAGGAAAATGATTTCAAATCATTTCTCAAAAAAGAGCATCAAAACATGAATTGGCTTAAGGAAATTTCCACAAGCTACTTGGAGGAGAAATGAAAAATAGTTTTAAAAATCATTCAGGTTTACATCACTTATGAGGGTAGATATGGAAGGACCATTCTTTACCATTTAATATTGCTTCTTCATTTAATTGGTAAGAAACCTATGAATGGGCTCTATTATCTACTTAAAAATTTTACCAATATGGATTCCAAAGTTCAGACCAAACCTCAGAAGGCTAGCAACAGTTTATTTCATCATGGCCTAATCAAACTAATAGTGTTACAGGAGCTCAATAGAAGGAATAATACCTGGGATTATCTTTTTTGGGGGGAATATTTTGAACAATAATTTAAACCATAGAGAGGAGGAACTTCCTCACAACAAATAACTTCTCCAAAAACTAGTAAAAGAAACATGAGAGCATTGTAACCTGTAGAAACTGCAATACAAGCTTCCCCATTAAAATCAAAGAAAATATAAAGGAATCTAGAATTTGGGAAAAATACAAAGGATCAAAGAAAGGCCACAACTAGAAATATCCTAAATCTTCCATATTCAAATTCAAACTCAGAGCCATTGGCTGCAGAAATGGAAACTCCAGAAAATAGAATACCCGAAACATCATCAAAGAAAAAGGTTAGTAAAAAACCTATGGTTCAAAAAGTGAAAAAAAATGACTGACATAGTTAAAGGTATTAGAAAGACATCTAAAAATAGAGAATGAGACTCTTAGGAAGTCATCTCTCAAATTTGGTTCTGCATTGGATAATTTGGCAATTAAATATGAGATTTTAAAGCGCAAGAACAAGAAGCTTTGCAAACAAAATTGAAGATTATGGAACATTAATAAGGTTTTGAGGTTTAAACTTGCTCATAGAAGGCCAAAACCTAACTCTCGTCTCAGTCTTGATACTCTAGCCGAAGCAGCCCTCATTTTTCATTAAAGTGTTTATAATAGGTGAAACGGGGTTAAATATCGAACTCAACTATTTTTTACCAATTCAGAAGCAGTTACAGGTTTTGTCAGCTAAAATCGGGTTCAAATTTCATAATTAGCTGCCACAAAATCTTTCCAAGAAAATCGACAGCTAAGCATACTTGTTTTTGGCCTCGCTAGCTACTGAAAGTTTTGTAATGAAAAGAAAGCATAGAAATCTTCTCGGATCAAGGAAAAATGATTCTTGAATGTTCTCAAAGGATTCTAAAATGATATTTCAGTTGTAACACGTCCTCGAGATGTTTATGTCAGGTTCATATCAGATTATATATGGTTTAATAAAGAAATTCAAAGTATGTCCTATTTCTTTGGATTTTTTTGTAACTTCCCAAACTTTAGGGTACGAGTCATCAGGCAGTTATTTCTATTTCTGGAAAAATATTATCTTTGTAACTAAACCTATCTAAATCAGATTGATAGCTCAAAACTATATATTGTATCTCTTATGAGGTTAAAGGTGGTGCGACCCTTTGGAGAAGATCCCTCTGTATTCTAGAAAGACTTGTTTATTTCTTTGAAGATTAATGGAAAAGCTATCTTTTTCTGACTTTAGATTCATCACGGTGTTGATGTTCAGTATGTTTCTTTTTCTGTATTTCATATTCATGAGTGTATTTTGCTGCTAGTAATAATCTTTAAGTAAAAGAAGGATTTTATCTTGTTGGTTCTCCTTTTCACATTGATTATACTTGTTATGTGTTTATTGGTTTCTGTTTCAGAATTCACCCTTAATTGGTGCTCTGTTTTCGGTAGCCAACCTTTATGTTCCTTCTTATAAAGCTATACCGAGCGATTCATCCTCTGTTAGATTCCTCTTGTCGTAGTGGGTTTTCCTTTCTTTCCAACTGTATCTCATATTATTTTCTTAACTGAACACAATTCTTATTTTTCCTCAGACTTTTAGGAAAGAAACTATCCATCCATTTACTGTAAATAATTGAAATTCAAGTTCTGGCTCCATTTTCGAATAGACTCTTTCCCAAGCTTGTCAAACCACCAACCTTTATAAAAACCAAATTTTTCTTATCAAAAATCTGACCTTCTAAGTGTTATTGTTGAATATCCTTGAGTGTGAAATCCTTTGGATTTTGAGAGAGAGCCCTCTCTAAATGTATAAGTTCATAATATAGTCAAAAGACGGTTGAAATAGTTACCTCTGCTCATTTCTTTCTCAGCCTTGGAAATTACAGAGTGTTAACAGGGGTTATTCTCAAAGGTTTGTTTCAAAGCATCTCATTCAAAGTCTTTCCCATGATGTTTGAGGGATCTCTCTGACACGGTGACTCTGAACATACCACCAATCAACCATTACGATCTCTTCATATCAACGGTTTTTGTCTCCACTGACCAACACAGGGTTTAGAGAATCATATTTGTCTACTCTAAGAACTTAGCCATCTTTTGATTTCTATAAGGCTCATATTCTGACTTTCGAGAACTCAAAATGATTTTTCATCCATTACAAACTAACAAACTAAGGTTAAATCCTCACATGATTTGCAGGTTCTCCACATAGGGAACATATAGAGTATTCGAGAGGGTAAAATTTTGTATTTATTCATATTTACGATTTAACTAGTAAATAATAAACATCACAACATAGCTCATCTTACAGCATTCAAAATAATAGGTTAAGTATACAAACATTCTCTTAGATTTGGACATCCATATGTGATATCATACAATTGTTCCATTCATTAGAATTCACATAAATCATTCATATTTAGTTTCAGTACAAATTTCTAATAGAAAAACCCCCCTATGTTGGGTCAAAGGTAAAGGCAGAGCGCTAACTCCCTTAAAAGATAGTTCTACTCTTAAACTACCCCAAAACCATTTAACTAAGTGAAGAGAAAGAAAACAAAGAGGATAAAGGAATGCACCCTTAGTCCTTCCAGTTGGTGTCAGCCTCTTTCGATTGTTTTCACCTCCTAGATTATTGGTCTCCTCCCAAAGATGACCTACAAAAGATTAGTAATACAATACAACAACATATGCTATCCCTACTAATCACTTTAAAAGATTAGACATAGATGTGAAATGCACATATCAACAAAATCATGTAGACATAATGTTTTGATACAAGAATGAACTATTTTATTCAATATTAAGATCAAAAGGATTACAACCTGTTTCAACAATCGCTCCACAAACCAGGTCTGGGATCCTCTATCGTGCATCCAAGTGCATCAATCCCATGTTATCTTTTCACAACCAAATTATCACTTGGGAAAGGATAAAGGGTTTTATAAGGAGAAAGGTTTGGAGGGGAAAGATGAGGTCAAAAATCATAATAGGATGCAAAACTTGGGCTAAGAAGGGGAAGGGATTCTGGCAGAGTTTTCTTATTCTCTTGCTTGTATTGTCAAATGACACCCAACACATCTTTTTATATCAGAAAAAGATGAATATTCGGTTTGGGGATGAGATAAAAGTGGTAAAATGGTTAGGAAACCCTATTGGCACATGGGAAGACCTAGGGTTCAATGCTCAAGAGTGCACCAACAAAGCCCTAATTGTCGGCCCTTTCGGCAACACCTGCAAAATAGATGAAGTCTCACTCGAGCTAGAGACACATGTGGTTGTAAGACTTAGGTGTCTGCAAACTTAAGTGGGACATAGATCTGTGATTATATCATTAATAGATCACTTAGCATCGATCATTCATCAATATTCAACCCTTATTATACTTCGCAGACAACACAGAGCTTCATGGTGCACACTTAGATCTACAGTATTTCAACACTTGACCATATTAACCCAGATAGGATGCAGTAGATCAGAACTAAGCATACTCATGCACATATAACAATCATATATATCTAAGAATCACAGAGAATAAGTGGTTATATCAAAGCACATAGCATAAGAAAACATAAACACATTGGATCACAACACAGAACATAACACATAGATTTACGTGGTTCAAAACCACCCTGGGGCTAGGTCCACAAGATATTCTTCTTTATTATCATCTTCAATATGTTACAAGCACAAAGCCTCCAAAACCATTCTTCGCATAGGATAGAATATCTGTGCAACTCTCTAGATCCTTCTTCCTTGCATTACAACACTTAGCTTTCTATAGCAACCTCACAATAACTTGCACTTAGCCTTGCAAGCCTTAGACAGTTCGCACAGAGCACTTATTCAACATCACATAGATGCACTACCAATTGCACTAAGCAATCATATATACTACTTCTTACATTCCCTATCCTTTTATTTATAGATTACAAGAGTGGGCCTAAGCGTGGGTAAACCCATGGGTCGACATCCCTTTCCAATTACATATTTCCAAAAACCCAAAAAGGACCAAAAAGGGGGCCTGGCTTCCACAATTTATGCTTCTCTTTACGCTTCATCTTTGAAAAGCTGTTGAAGTTATAAAAATGGTCAATTATGACCAAGTGTTCCTCAAACCTTGGTCAAGGGCCAACAAGCCCCCAACACTCACCTATGACTCATCCCAAGTCACTCTGGTCTGATCAATTCCGCCTTGAATGCCTTGAGCTTGGCTCTAGCTTCTTCGACCTGTTGCAGTGTGATATCCTCTTGCTCAGTGAACTCCTGGATCACTGTGTCATTTTCTGGCCCTTCCAGGCATTGTTTTGCGGTGATGAAAACCTGTTCAAGCTCGACTCCTTGGCTTTCAACTTCAGTGAACAATTGGCATGCCTTTTCTTGGATTTGTTGAAGTCATTGGGAGACTTCCATCACTTTACTTTGTAGAGTGTGTACCTATTGTTGGGCGGTGTGTTGTTCTGGAAATCTCTTCATTCTTTCGACTGGGGTCAAGGCCTTCAGCTATGCCTGTAGCTTATCTGCATGTTGCTTTTCTTCTTGGAGTTGTGCCTCTAATGTCTACAACTCTGGATTCTCTCCGAGGTAATCATAATTTTGGGTGCTTCTAGCACTGAGTTGCTTGCATTCCAAGGCAAGGGTTTTTAATCAGCCAACTACGATGTGGGAAGTTGCCTCCTTCGGATCTCTTATTTCTTGAGGAGTCTTGGGCATGGTACGAAGTTCCATATCTACAATGCACTACTGAAGTTGTTGGATTAATTCTTCAAGTTGTGCCGCCTATTGTGGGACATGTTCTTCAATCTTCACTTCTATTACCATCACAAAGTGAAGTGCTTTGTGAACCCTTTCCTGTACTTCAAGTTTCTCTGCTAGCAACTAGTCCTTTCTCTGCTGTAACTATTCTTTTTTCTCATCCCAATTTTCTTGCAGGGCAAGCTTTTCCTGTTCTGCCTTACTCTATTGTTATAAAAGTGTGTTTTGTACTTGTTTCAAAGCCTAGGTGGCTTGCACTGTGTCTTCTTGAGCTCGTTGAAGGTGATCTTCGACTTTATCGATGATCTGGTGTAATTGGGTGGGCTCATTGCCCATTCCTGTTGTTTCGATTGTCAAGGGCACAGTACAAATTTCTCAGCTAGACTAGAGTACCTACTACACTTCTTGAAGTTCACCCTTGATTTGGATGAATACCTCCTCCTACTTTGCTTCTTTATTTTCTGCAATCTCTAGTGAAGCATCATTTAGCATAGCGACTAAGAAGTCAATTTCGTCTGGTGTAAGGGTAGTCTTAAATGTATAGTCCAGGTGGAATTAGTTTTCTTTCAGGATGATATATTTGGTGGGGTAATATTCCTTTTCTTAGAGGGATCCTCCTCCTCTCTAGGTGGAGTAACCTCACATTTGTTTTTCTCAACTTCTGTGCCACCTAGTTCTTCACAATCACCTCCCTACGCAAGTGATATCAAAGCAGTCTTCGTGGATGTGCTATGAACATCTTGAGCTTCATCATCCTTCTTAGTCTTTCTTGGTCCAGGTGTATTTGGCATAGCTTCAAGGCTATCCACGTCGAACATTTTTGTGGGGTCTATTGCAACAAGGAGGTTCGCCGACCATTCCTTGGTAATCTACTCCAAGTATTCTTCTGTCAGCTTGTAGTATGAATGCAGATGTTGTTTTTTCTCATCAGTGCACACTATGATATAGGTGAAGTGGCTATCTGTGTTGAATTTTATCAAAGGTCTAAACCTGTGAAGTGTGTTTGGGGTGAGGTGCAATGTAGACTGGATTTCATTCTTCAATTGGTTGTAATAGGCGTGGAAGACAAAATTAGACTGCCATTTCTTGTTCATGTTGTTGGAGTACCACAGCATATAGAACTTCACATCCAGTAGTTTGAAGGGTTCAATCTCTAGAAAGGTGGCACCTTCTGGTAGCTCCCAAGTGATGAAAGTGATTAGTATGAGAAACCAACTAAAGTGGAACTCATACCCTTGGTATTGCGCTTCTCTGTAGATAATCTCTAGTTGGTTTACAAGGTATTGCACCCAGTTCATCTGTAGTCCCTTGGCTCACTTCCCTATGAGGTCAACTATGAATCCAGTCACTTTTGTTGTTTTGTTCTTGCAAACTAGATTTCCCGCTATTAGCTGACAGACAAGGCACACTATGCCACTCTAGATAGAAGCTACCTTGTAACCTTTCGTGCCTTTATTGACATCGTCATAAGTTTCTTTTATCTTCTGCGCTAGTGCTCAATCTAAGATCTTTCCAGGGTAAAACTCTTGTGGTTCAAGGCCCTGCATACTAAGTTTTGTGATCCGATTGATCAAGGTAAAATCCATAGCGATGCAACGGTCCAACCATAAGTATCCTCTATGGTAGCAGGACAACAGAAACTTGACACATTCGTTCACTTCATGTTGTCTACCGAAGTGCGAGATATTCATTACATTAAGCAGTGTGGACTACGCAAGGTTCTGGTTCCATGACTGTGGGAAAATATTATAACTATTTCCTTTGGTCTTGGTTAAGTACTTATGTGGGGCTAACATGTTGTAAACTTTACGATCTCCAAGGTTAAAATCACTAAATTTTAGTGTTGCGAGCTTATGTTGGTCAGCATGAACTGCGCGCACCCCTTTTGGAAGGTATGCGGTGATCAAAGTATACTCGAAGTCTCGAGGTACACTGTCATGGTTGATGGAACCTCTTAGAGGTGGTAAGTAAGTAGGTAGAATGCCTGGGATAAGCTTGTAATTTGTGATGTCATCCCTGTTCTTGGTCTGTTTCTCATCGGTCGGCCGCGATGGACTGGTGCAAGCATTGGAATGGGAGGCCTGGAGTCCTCTCGTTGATGATGCTTGGACTCCTGTAGATAATCCTCTCTCCAACATGACTCTCTCAGTCATTAAGTCAATCAAAACTTCTTCAACTACTTTCTCAACAACGTTGAGCTTGTCCGACGTACAAGATCAGGTCAACTAGCTCAGGTGTGAAAATGAATTCAGGGACTATAGTGAATGGTATGGGAACAAGGCAATGATCACAGGGTGAATCTCAAGTTTCGGGCTCAAATTCTCACTTATAAAAAAGTATTCTCGGTGCGTGGCATGACGGAATAAGTAGGGAAACTTAGCAACGGTCTTCTTGCAATGGGTATGAGGTTGCATTAAATTATGTTTTGTTCATTATGGCGTGGTATAATGGTCTGGTGGCAAGCCATAAATGATTTACGACCCGTTTGAAGTGGAAATCGAACGATTATATTAGCTTCCAATGACTATATTACTTCTCCTTGGCAAAGTGGCATATGTCATTGTTATGATATCCCGACGAAGCTCCAATTCTGCAAAGTTTCTTGTTGCAAGGTACCCTCTGGGATCTTATGTAATTTTTCAATATTAGCCTTTTTCTTACTTAGATTCCTAGCCTTATTTCCAGTGAGCTTCGTCTCGGTGATTCTCTTCCCATTTTGATTCTTATTTTCCTTGGACATAGTCACTTTGTGCTAGTGAGATTCTCTCCTAGAGTTTAGGTATATCACTTCTTCTTTGTCTGGGGTACAAATTTTAGCCTTTTGTGTAGCTTTGGCCTCGATGTCTGGGCTTCTAGTGTCAGATGGCTTCAAGTGGTTCTCCTATTATACTATCATCTGTGTGATCCTTTTAGTCATGAAATATTTTAACTCTTGTCTCTGTTGTTATAAAACCTCTTCTTCTTCTTTCTTTCTGGCTTGATCTTTTTCAATCCAAGGTTTTCTAAGTAGCATAGTAAACGAGGCATTTTCCTCAATGAATTTGATAATCTCAAAATCTTCTTATGTCGAAGTTCCATTGACTGTCATAAGTGTCTGAGATATTTTTCCACATAACATCATTATTTTTCCTTTGAATAGTCCTATTCCTCCCAGTGAAGGAATCATGGTAGGCTTCCCTATAGTTTCCCAAGTTCTTTCTGGCATAATGTTCACTTGTGTTTCTTCATCAAGAATACAGTCAATGTTGAAGTCCCCTATTCTAGCTTCGACTTTCTCCTTTTATTTGAAGATCTCTGGTAATCAGACATCTTTATGTTCCTTCAGGGTTTCTTTCATCTGTATTAATACTTTCTCTAATTTTTTCTCAGTTTTTTCCTTTTTTGGATTTTCCTTATGGTCTTCTTGATTCAGATTTATCTTTCCAATCTTAGCAATCATTCTAGAGCAATCCAATACCTCATGGTCCATAGCTTTGCAACAGAGACAACTAGATCTTCTACCAGGGAATTCATAAGCTACATGGCCTGGTATTCTGCAACTGTAACATAGGATTAATCCTCACTTTCTTTTAAATGATCCCCAACCTCTTATGTATTGCGCACTAGAATTGTGATAGCTAACCTGAAAAGAATTCTTTCTAGGATCATGTATCCATTTGTTAGTCCAGACATTCTTTCTATGCATAGGTATAACATATCTATCATTATACTTATCAGATCTATTCATATCAAACTTTCTTTCATTTATTAATGCCCTAGTTTTTAATCTAGGATAGCATCTATCAAACATATCTAGATCCATGCTTTAGAACAAAAAATTTCAGTTATCCTACTTATACAGAGCACAAAGATTCTAGATCTAAGAACTTTTAACTATTCTTACCTTTATTAGAGCATAGAGCTTACATATCTTACCTCTTTTCTGCATATCTGGCCTCTTTCTTTCAGAAATTTCCACTTTTACTTTTATTAGAACACACAGTGTTCAGATATTGCTTCTTTTCTTCAGATCTGATCTTCCTTTCTTCATATTTGACCTTATTCCTGGCACAAATCTTCACAGTTTGAGTAAAAAGTTGTGAACTAGGACAACAGATCTATGCACATAGCTTTCTTTTGCACAAAGTTTCTTCTTCCTCAATTCCCAGCAATCACAGTTTTAGGTCATGAAAACAAAACCATTTGTTGGCACAGGGGCAGACCTAGGGTTCAACGCTCAAGAGAACACCAACAAAGCCCTAACTACTGACCCTTTCGGCAACACCTACGAAGCAAATGAAGTCTCACCCTAGGTAGAGGCAGGGGTGGTTGCAAGACTCAGGTGTCTACAACCTTAGCTGGGACACAGATCTGTGATTATATCATTAATAGAGCACTTAGAATCGATCATTCATCAATATTCAACCCTTATTATACTTCACAGATAGCACAGAGATTCACGGTGCACACTCAGATCTACAGTATTTCATCACTTAACCATAGTAACCCAGATCAGATCCATTAGATCAGCACTAAGCATCCTCATACACATCTAACAATCATATATATCTAATAAGCATAGAGAATAAGTGGATATATCAAAGCACATAGCATAAGAAAAGATAAACACATTGGATCACAACACAGAGCATAACACACATATTTACATGGTTCACCCCCACCCTGGGGCTATGTCCACAAGATCTTCTTCTTTATTATCGTCTTCAATCTATTACAAGCACAAAGCCTCCAAAACCCTTCTTCTCATAGGACAGAAGATTTGTGCATCTCGCTAGATCCTTCTTCTCATAGGACATAGATGCACTACCAATTGCACTAAGAAATCATATCTACTACTTCTTACATTGCCTATCCTTCTATGTATACATTACAAGAGTGGGCATAAGCGTGGGTAAACCCACAGGCCAACATCCCTTTCCCATTACATATTCCCAAAAACCCAAAAAAGGACCAAAAAGGGGGCCTGCCTTCCACAATTTCCGCTTCTCTTTGCGCTTCATCTTTGACAGGCTATCTAAGTTCCAAAAATGGTCAATTATGACCAATTGTTCCTCAAAACTTGGTCAAGGGCCAACAAACCCTCTATATCCCATAAACTTGGCCGAAATCCTTACAATTTTATATTTTTTGCAAATTTTGGAGGTAAACATGGGCTAACTAGCATGCATCATGTGTGTGTACATAGGCTACTAGTCTAGAAGGGTGCATACATTATCCAAAAAGTAATTTTTTAAAAGGAATCCTCAACAGTATTCTGGAAAAGTATGTAAGTGAAAAGGCCAATGTCTTGTATGCACATATAGGTAATTTTTGGTCTATAACACATGCCCCCTAGTGTGTGAGGTTAGAAGAGAAAATGATGGCTGAAATACATTACAATATATTTACATAGTGGGAAGGAATGAAGTTGAGTGAGCCTGATATGAGTGTTTGTGAGTGTGTCATCTTCAAAAAATCCTAATAATCTCTCCGATGTGGGCATACCCATGCTCAAGATAAAATAAGCAAGGCTTCCAATAAAGTACACTACAAATCCATATATCATACAACTATAGGACAAAATATAAATGTCCATATAAAGTGCATCCGTGAAAAATACACAATGGATCTACATCTCAAGAGCATCTAAAGATACAAAAGTACAATATAATATGCATCTTCAAGAAGCATCAATGCATGTGGATGGATATGAGGACTTCATCACTCAAGAAACAACTTCAATATATTCAAAAACTCAGGTAGGAGTACAATAGGAGTGTAAAACTCGCTACCCTAAGGTCTTCGACATGCCATCGGGGAAAGACTAGAGGATCTCGATAATTAGGTGTAGAAATTCATTGATTTTGAATCCAAACTTGACTGGACTCTCAGGATGGTTGACTCATGAAAGTCAAGAGATAAACTATAGAATGGTTGACATAGGTTGGATTAAACTTCCCTTGGACAAAATCACGACAAAATGATGAGACTCAAGCAGCATAATATTTCCATAAGTTTGTGACACAGGAGGCAACACAAACTCTACATATGTTTGGAAGAGTAACCAAACAGAGGATGGCATAGATCTATGTAATGAGAACAACTTCTTAAGGTCATATTAGATCCCAATGCTTGAAAACAAAATGGAAGGATTGTTGAATAGGATAAGTCAACTGGGAGGGGGGGGTGAATTAGTTGTATAAAATTTCTGTCATTTTATAATAAGATTACTTATTAATCAATTAATCATGCCTTTAACATTTGACTTGCAGTAATACATTTAAATAATAAATATACAATCACATAAATGAAACAGTGACACAGTGTTTTTTCATGAGGAAACCCAAAAGGGAAAAACCTCTTTTTCTTATGAATGAAAGGCAAGCTCCAACTCCTCTTTACATTCTTATTTTATTTTAGCTACAACCCAGATGAGGCTGCTACCTTTGTTTCTTCAGCACCTACTTAATGGAAGCTACAACTCCCAGATGTACAAGCACCAACTTGTACATGAGACTTTTACAGTATCCCCTTGCTCCTCCCTACCACCCTGAAATCCTTCTCTATCACTAAGAACCTTCAAACCAACTCTTTATCTTCTCTGGTAAAGGATTCAACATTCAATTCCTCTATATTTAAATAATCATATCAGAATCCATTCTTCTCCCCTTGATCTCTGTTATATCTTCATCATTTCTTCTCACTGTCCCTGTATGATTTTATTTTAGTTTTATCTTTATTTACAGAAATGAATTTTACCTTAGAGCTATGACTGTACCATTGATTCCATATGCACCAACCTTCATCTCACCAAATTTAACTTATATATACCTTGTACATTTAGAGCATACACTCGAATCCTCAGGCTTCGAAGATTCAGTTAAAATAACTGAATAACTACCTTACAATGATTATTATTGATCAAGGCCTCAAGAAGAACAGTAGCCACACGATCAGTTTAAATATTTAACCAGCATCGTTCGATGATCATACATATTTTTTGTCTCGGCATAGAATAACCCTCGAGCTCTTTGGCAAGACACTTGTGCTTAAACCATATGCCCATTGGATATGACCACGGGCTTAACTAAAATGTGTTTTGCATTTCGGCATTTTGGCATTCTTGTGTCGAAGAGTCTTGACACTTCAAGTTGCAAATCTCGAAATAGAACTTAGCTTCGTGCTAGCTCCTCCCTCTCACATGACCATCAACGGTAACCATTGCCCACACCAAAAAGGTATTTCGACATTTCGCAATTCGGCATTTTGGCATTTCACATTTCAACATTTCAACTTTTAGCGTTTCCGCATTTTGACGTTCCATGTTTCATCATTTTAGCCTTTCATATTTTGGCATTTCAGTTTTTAGCATTTTGGAATTTCAACGTTCCATGTTTCAGTGTTTTAGCCTTTCATATTTCGGCATTTCGGATTTTTGCATTTTGGCATTTCTCAAGTTGGAATGCTACCGCATTTCCTTCCTTTGACTTCTGATTTCCCGATATTTCGGATTTTTGCATTTCAGCATTTCGCAATTTCAACATTCTTGTCGTGAGTGTCCTTGACACCTCCAACTCCCAGTATCTGAAACTCTAAAATGGAGATTAAGTCAGTGTTTCGATATTTCGACATTCGAGACTTCGTGATGTTGAAGTTTTTTCTTACCATGCAAAAATCCTGAAATAGAAACTCCCAGAATCCCAAAATAGAAACTCCTGGAATCATGTGACGTGTGTCCCTTTTGGTATTTTGGTATTCAAGACTTCGTGATGTTGGAGTTTTTTCTTACCATGAAAAAATCCCAAAATAAAAACTCCTTGAATCCTGAAATAGAAACTCCCAGAGTGACGATCTCTGAAATTAACGATCTCCAAAATTCAAGCTGTGCCTATGAAAACTAATCCACGATGCCTTTGAAAACTGACCAACAAACTCCCCCTTTGGAATTTTAAAGTTTGAGATTAATGAAAAAAACAAGTCCTGTGCAAACTGCAATCCCTACCAACAAACTCCCCCTTTGGCATTGATGGAAAACTTTAAATCTCTTCTCCCCCTTTTGACATCTATGGAAAAGGAAACAACCATACTCCCCCTGAGCAATGAAAACCACTTGCAAATATGTATCATTTCAGTAGCAACTCCCCCTATCAATAATAGTCAATAAAACCTGTGCAGTCTAATTTTATAATGAAGCACGTGCAATATTTGAGAATGAAATGAAATTACAGAGGGTAAACCCCCAACTGATCCCTGAGACTTTCAAATTGAATTTTAGGTAAAGGTTTAGTAAATACATCTTCAATCTGATCCTTTGTGCCAACATATTCCACTTTAATAACTTTAGACATAACCTTCTCTCTTAGAAAATGAAATTTAATGGGAATGTTCTTTGTTTTGGAATGCATAACAAGATTTTTAGAAATACTAATTTCACTGGTATTATCACAGAAGATAGGTATAGGTTCATTATAATGAATATGTATATCTTCCAGCATCTATTTCATCCATAGAACCTGAGTGCAACAAGTTGCATCTACAATGTATTATGCTTCAGTAGTAGACAGAGACACTGTTGATTGTTTTTTACTTGACCAACTTACAAGACATCCTCCAAGAAAAAATGTTGCTCCACTAGTACTCTTCCTGTCATCAACACAACCTACCCAATCAGCATCAGTGAAAGCATATAAATCAAGCTAATTGCCTGTAGGATACCATAAACCATACTCTGTTGTCACCTTAAGATATCTAAAAATTCTTTTGACTGCAAGTAGATGAGAAGTTTTTGGTGAAGCCTGAAACCTGCCAACTTGAAAAACTGCATGCATAATATCAGGTCTTGTAGTTGTAGCATAAAGAAGACTACCAATCATAGATTTGTATACTATCTTATCAACATATTTAGTATCATCAAACTTACTTAATTTACATCCAGTAACCATGGGAGTGCCAACTGGTTTAGACTCTTCCATCTGAAATTTCTTAATCATTTCATTGATATACTTGGTTTGAGAAATGGAAATACCTTTATCAAATTGAGTAATTTGCAAGCCTAAGAAAAATTTCATTTCTCCTAGCATGGACATCTCAAACTCTTTCTGCATACTTTCAACAAATTGTTTACTGAGCCTATTATCATCACTATCAAAAATGTTATCATCTACATATATCTCAACAATGATTAGGCTATCATTTTCTTCTTTAATATATAGATTACTATCAGTGTTACCTTTCCTGAATCCTTGCTACCTCAAGTAATTGTCAAGTCTAGAATACCAAGACCTTGGTGCTTGCTTCAGGCCATACAATGCCTTTTTCAACCTGTAAACATATTGTTCTGCTTCTTGTACCTGAAAACCATCTAGTTGTTCCATATATACTTCTTCCTCTAAATCACCATTCAAAAATGCAGACTTTACATCCATTTGGTAAACTTCAAAGTGTTTAGAACTGGAATAAGCTAGAATCGGTCTAATGGATTCCATTCTTGCAACAGGAGCAAAATTTTCTCCAAAATCTATTCCTTCTACTTGTGCATACCCTTTACAAACCAATCTAGCCTTGTTTCTAGTTATTTTACCTGCTTCATCCATCTTATTTCTGAAAACCCATTTAGCCCCTATGACATTCTTATTCAAAGGTCTAGGAACCAATTCCCATGTCTTATTCTTTTCTATTTGACTAAGTTCTTCATTCATTGCTTTCACCCAGTACTCATATTTAATTTCTTCTTCAATATTTTTGGGTTCAATCAGATAAAGTAAAGATACTTGTTTAGGAGTTGAGGTGGATTCTTGCCTTCTGCTTCTTGTTCCAACACCTGCATTTATGTCACCAATTATCTATTCTTTGGGGTGATTTTTCTGTATTCTCTTGCTTGGATTCTTTGATGGAGTCATGTTTTTGGATGGAGTCGTGCCCTGTGTCAAAGTAGGAATTAATTGTTCACTGTCAGCAGCCTTAGTTTCTTCCGTTTCACTTACCTCTTCATTCATTTTATGCTTGTCATCTATCTCATATATTTGATGATTCTTTTGTTTAGATTTAGACTTCAAAAATGAGGACTCATCAAATTTCACATCTATGGCTTCAACTATTTTGTTCAATCTGAAGTT
>ML795820.1:232703-250440 GCA_009831015.1 Picea engelmannii
TTTTCTCCCGATTTGGGTTTCCACGTAAAACACTGGTGTACTGTGCATGTGTGTGATTGTTTATTTATTAATGCTCATTATTGGATAATAATTCTACATTGATATAACATTTGAAGAAAAAGGATTATAATTACGTTATTACTTATTCACCCCCCCTCTCAGTAATCCAACAGCTACTTCATTCAAAGATTTTCATATGCACCTTCTTCTGTCAGTCAACACTTGCATTCTTTTGTCATACGATATCTCAGATCAGTATGGGCTTTGTAGGAAAATTGATTGATAGAGAGACCTTGGATTGACAGCCTACCTCCAAGGTCGGCGCTTCCATGATTTCCATTTACGAGGTGAAACAAGGTTTCAACTACCTCCCTTATTTCCATTAACTAACTACATCAGGATCTAGGTGATGCCTGACACCCATGAATGTCCCAGGTGAGCTTACAACTCATTCGAGTCAATTCTGACTCCTCAAGGTCATACAAATATTCCTTTGTGACCAACTCAGGAATTTTGATCCTTTGTGCAACTTCTTTTTATCTGACCCTGGGCTGCGACCATGTGCCTAATTCCTAGGTTCTTTAGGATTTTGCGTTTTGTGAGTTTTCATTGTGATCCCTGTTGAAATACCTAAGTCATGAAATCACGATTTCTTGGATCGAGGGACACGTATTCCTTTGAATAAGATGACCCTAATGAACATCGACATTTCATGCTTCAGTTCACCCCAAATGACTCTATTTATGTTGATCCTGTGTCGTGTGCCTTTTGGGAATGGATGGTCAAGATCATTTTAGGACTTCGCGTGTCGTGAGTCTTCAAGACTCTACCCTCCTGCCTCCCTGACTCGTGAAATCATGAAAAGATGATCGAACGGTCCAGATATCTCATTTGATCAATGGTTGCAATCTTTTCGCGAGTTCCAAAGAATCTTCTCTTTGAATACTCTGACTTGCAAAATCATGATTTATGTTAATCGTGCACCACGTGTCCTTCTGAAATGAACGGCTTCAACCATTTCATGACTTCAGACCTCTCCTTGATGATAAACTGGGTGCAACTACATGATCTCGATTATCCGATGGTCATCGATCCGCTCTTCCTGATGGATCTCCACCATTGGAAATTGATCTTGCTCGCTCGCTTGATTTTCTTTTATATCAGACTTCTTCAAGTGTTGCGCTTGGTGCTCACAACTGTGGCCTGTGAACAATTTCTTGGATGACTGGTTGAAGGCTTAGGAAAGAAAAGGATCAATGACAGAGGTAAAGAGAGAAGCACTCGACTTTAGGGAAAATACAAAGGCTTAGGGCCGATACTCTTCAAGAAAGCCGACAAAGAAAATAGGTCGATCAAACGGGTGAAGGAAAACAAAAGAAAACTGCAAGCCGAGAGGAAAAACTTATGATTGGGTCTGCAAAAAGAGGAGAAATAGGCAAAATTACATACCTAGGTAGAAACCACTAACCCACAAGACTCTGACAAGTTTATGTGATAACACAGACCGAAAAAGGGATAAACTATCATCGAATAGATGTGCCTTCAAATTTGATTTTAACGAGCATGAAGGGCAATAGATCGCTCGACAATATTTTAAATTTTAGAGAGTCTGAAAAGGGATTAAAGAAGACTCTGGGGGGGATTCTTTTCTCAAGTAATCCAAACTAGACCGAAAAGCATAAATAATTTCTCGTTAGATGTTTCTTTCAAAGTTTAAACGAGCCTGACAGACAACAAACTATGCTCATGGGGAGTCCCTCGGGTAAGAGCTAGAAAAAACGAAGAAGAATGCGGCTTCAAAACGTAATGATGGCGAGACTAAAAGGACTCCCAAGATTACGGAGAAAACTCATGGCATGGACACCAAAATGAAGAAAAAGATCTACCTAGGGTATCCATGTAGAGAAAGGATCCACCACCTAATTATGACACTTCTAAATCAGTAGAGGAGGTTATATGTCGCACTTCAGTGGGATCGATCCTATGGAAAAGCAAAAAAGTAAATAATACGAAAAATGTAGGGTGGTGAAAACCTAACCTATATGCAAATGTCGAAAAAAAAAATTGACCATGAGATGATATAAGTGCAACTCGTCTCAAGAACACACCAAACCAAAATAAAAATTTCATTAGATCAACGCAAAGATCTCTCAAAAGGGAACTCAAGTAGCTATTAAGACAAGAAAAGGGAAAAAGGGGACCAAACTAGGGGAAAAAGGGCCAAAAAAGTCTATAAATAGAGGTGGATAGCTCATTTTAACCATTCCAATTTGGAAAATAACCAAAAAGGTCAAAAACCTTCTTCCTCAAAATGTGAATTCGAGGAGCTACGGTGGATGAAAGATCCTCACACTTGGACCAAGTACAAACAACCTTTCTTTTCATTTTCATCCATCCTTTATTACTTAATTTAATGCTTGGAAGGTGTGTGCCCTTGTAAAAGGGTCAAGCATACATGTACGTGCATTTTCCATGCCCATCCCACATATGTACATGGGAAACGTAACACTTAGCCCACGTACATACATGATTGCATCAAAGGCAGCCCGCGTATGCCTCTTTTAATGTTTAAAAAAGTGAAACAAGGGCTAATCCTCTCCAAATTGTTTGCAACAAGATGTATGTTCATTGGTGGGAAAGGGAACATGAGTAACTAGATGGCCTAGTAGAGGAGGATCCCAGGGCCATTGCCATGCTTAAACAGTGTGGTATGTGGAAATTTTTCCAGTGTCCACTCATGAGGGCACAACCGAGATTGCTTGAACCACTTGATAGATTGTTGGCATCAAGATGCAGAGGGATTCATGGTAGAGACTCAATCATTGACTCCGATGAAAGAGGACATATACTTTTTGACCGTCCTCTCCAATAGGGGGGAACCGGTCAACTTCAGGACCTTTCCTCCAGGGCCATACAACATAGAGGACTACATAGGGATTTATTGCAAGGATGACACTGAGAAAGTAGTATCTCAAGTGTCAATACACAAGATCACTAGCCTCAATCTTCGGATAGCAATTTTGATGATTGGGCAGATCATGGGATCCATATTACTTCATCAGGATTCTCATGCCCAAATGCATTGTGCAGTTCATTGTTTGGATGCCACCATTTTTTACTAGAGAACTACCATGTTTACATGCATGAACAAAAAACTCACTGACTGTCGCAAAAGAATGAACAAGAACTTCATGTTTGGGACTGTATTGTGCACTTTAATTTTTGAGAGAGTTCCAAGCCTTAGCCCAAGGGAAACAGTACGATGCCATATTTCCTCCTTTCTGGCATTTTGCAAGTGGGCATATTTTTTTCCTTGACAGGGTGCATGGAGAGTCCAAGAGGATTTTGATGACAAATTTTTTTATTGGTGGGCTCCTCGAATTCCAATGATCGAGGACTATCCATATGTAGGGATTAGTTTCTTGAGGGATCCTAATATGCCCATGCCCCCTGGCGAGGACCGTAGAGAGATAGGTAAACACACTTTTAGAGTTTTTTTTTTTTTGAAGTTTTTAAATAATATCCTTTTTATGGTAATGTCAAAGTACTAACTCAAAGATCTTTTATATACATATGTGGGAACAGTGTGATCGGTTGACTTTTCTCAAACCAGGAATCATCCTAGAGTAGAGGTTGGACCAGCAGGAGTAGGAGGACTAGCACCTGCAGGAGGACCCCCAAACAGAGAGGCTAAGAGAGTACTACATCAAGTAGAGAGGAACCTGACATCTCTCACTCGTGAAATGTCAATGGCAGAGATAGAGGACCTTCCCCTGGATATGTAGCCACATGTAGTAGAGGTTCCCCTGACTTGGGTCCAGTTCTTTGGGCATATTTCGAATGTCGTAGTTCATTATAGTAGGGACAATAGGCCTAGACCATAGTCAGTATTGGACCATACATGTGCCAAGGGCACTTTTTGTACTCTGTAGTGAGGGCTTGATCCCAATGATGTATATCAGCTCTATTTGAGGCTTTATGTCCCACTTTGTACTCATGACACTATTTTTGGGATATATTATATATACATATTTTTTGTCTCATGGATAAACATTTTGTACAAATGTATTTACATGTGTGTGTATGTGTGTGTTTTTACTTTTATGTGTGAGCAACATGAAAATATAATACTTGATTAGTCAATGTATCAATTAGTTGATTATATCTCCTAAGAACATGAATATAAGTAATATAATCAAAAAATCATTCCAAGAGATGTACCATAAGGAATTATCGGTGAAGGGTGGGATCATAGACATGGTATACCCCATTTAACTGAGACACAACCAGTTGAGCATCTAGATAAACCTATGGGTGAGAAATACCACGTGATAAGGCATCAGGTAGTAATTCTATTACTGCATTGTACTCAACAACATTATTGGTTGCTTCGCCTAGACAAATACCTCCAGAAAACATCAACTAACCAAAAGGTGTGAAAATCACCCAAGTTGCGGAAGCAAACCTCTGAGTGTGTCGGCATTGTTATCACATAAATTTTCCATGGGTCATATGCAGTTATTGTTGAGACCTAGGTCTGCAACTCTGACAAGTCTCTCTCTCTTTTTTCATTCCTTCCTATAAATATTTTCTCTTCTGGTTGATAAAGTGAGGTCGTTCAAGTATGTTGTTTGCGCAGGAAAAAATATGAGCATAATGAAGCGTTTAGAGTAGTCCTTTTTCAGGTTCGAAATACTGGTAGTCAAACGGATTCAATTTTTATATGTAAAATCTGAGCGAGAGAAATATTGACCATCAGATAAAAAATATTAAGTCACAACCATCAGATCTCATCGAAGAGAAATCGATCGTAGGAAGGCATTGCAGGGATTGAGATGAAAATTAAAGTTTTTGCAAGTTGTGAGCCCACAATCACTCGGGATCCTTGATCTTTCTAGATCAACAGATCAACGATTCATATCGATCCCACTATGAACAAGCATCTTTTCATTGGAGAGATCAGAAAGGAAATTAAAGTATCTGCTAGTTGTGAGCCCGCAATTGCTCATGGCCATTGATTTTTCACCAAGGGACACATGTCAGGCGATCTCATACTCTGGGAGAAAGAAATCAAAAGTTGAGTGAGTAAAGGAATATCAAGGCCTGAAGCTCAAACTCCCAAAGTAATTGTGGACCATTGATCTCAAATTAACAAGATTCGTTGAGATTTGCAGCAATATCACTTGAAGGCCCAAAGTCCTGAAGTTAATGAGAGGTTGCCATGTCAACCAAGAGAAATTTTCTTTGGGATATTTCCATCCAAGTGTCCCAAAGTCCTGAAGTAAATCTGATCCACTGAAGGGTAAGGAAACATGTCGACAGATATCACACTTCATAAATTCGACACTTTGGAGGAGTGCACGAGAAAGCAGAAGAAAAATCTCAAAGCCCAAACTCCCGAAGTTAATCTTGGTCATCCAAATCAAGAGGCCACGTGTCACCAGATCTCTCACTTCAATAATTCGTCAATTCAGATAACTGCGTGAGAAAGCAAGAGAAAAATCCCGAAGCCCGAACTCCCAAAGTAAATCTCAGTCATCCAAAAAAAGAGGCCACACGTCACCATATCTCTCACTTTGGGAATTCGATACTTCAGATGATTGCACGAGAAAGAATAAGAAATCTCCCAAAGTAATTGAGAGCCATTGATATTTCCAGCAGGAAGTAGGATCCATCCAAGAGTGGCATGTGGCAGCAAAAGCGAGGCTTTCCCAAATCACAGATTGCAGCAGATCGATGACCACACTTCATTACAGGGATGGAACATGCTCGAATGATAAATTTCTAGAGCGATACCGCAATTGAAACCATGGTATGAAGAAAGGGGTTATGTTTCATAAGGTGGTGTATTGCGGGCTCAAAAGCGGTGTGGATCCAAAATTCCTTTGACAACCCCGCAATAACGTACTTATTCAACATCAAATCCGATAGAAACATGTGATCACCCCCTAGTCGTCATGCCTTGTCCCGATCCCGAGAAAAGAAGTTAATGAAGCAAGGGAGTGGTGGTTGAAACCTCAACTCACCCCTTAAAAATAAATCATGGAGGGTCTAGCCGTAGATACAAGACTGTCAGCCTGAAGTACCATAGAGGGTAGTTTCTCTTGCACACCCATTTTGACCAGAGTTTCCTTCTTACATAAGGAATGGGATATACAAGAGAATACAATCGACACTGGAAATGAGGTTCCCAAGAAGAAATACATGTCTATTGTTTTGGCTATAAATACATCATATGAATGATATGTAAAAAGGGGGGTTCAGAGGCTAGAAAGTCGAGAGAGTTTTAGGAGCAGGGCTCTGTATTTTTTCAGTTTGTAATCCTAAGGTCTTGGATTGTAAATATTATGTTATTGAAGATTCCTTTGAGTTTTTTTATCCAACTCTCTTCTTAGTTTACATGTTTTTATTTTTTTCTTGTCTGGATGTAATCTCTCTGACCTATGGATTCCAGAGGTGATAGGGGATATTATGTCATCTTGCCCATATTTCATGGTTCATCACTCAGACGTTTTTTTTTTCTTCTTTTATGGATATAATCCCTCTGATCTATGGACTCCTAAGGTAGTAGAGGATCTTTTTTCATATTGCCCATCTTTCATGGTTCATCGCTTAGATATTTTCTGTTTTTCTTCTCGTCTGGATGTAATCTCTTTGATCTATGGATTCCTAAGGAAGTAGAGGATCTACTGTAATCTTGCCCATATTTCATGGTTTATCACTTAGACACATTTTTTATTCCTTCTTCCCATCACCAATTAAATCCTTTGTCTGATAGGTATTTTAAATGCCTTTATTAATCATGATACTTATGACTCCATTACCCAACAGTTTAGTTGATCTGCAACAACCTTTGTTATCTTTTCCTTTCTTTCAAGTCTTGTTAATCCACCTCCTTAAACCATTTTAATACATTTTACTTTTGATGGCTATTGGGCTTATCCTTTAGCAGTATGAGGGTGATTCTCAGTTCTAACATGCTCGCACCATCTACGAACCCAATATAGACTTCATATTGACTTGACATCTTCCATAGTGAAAATAAAAAATGATAAACTACACGTCCATAACACAAAAAGACAAGATTGTATAAATAAATCTATACATATATACAAGAATTCACACTCATGTTACTGACATAAGTGTAATACTTCTTAAGGTAGAGCCCATTTCTAGGCTCCAATAAAGCGTTACCCTCAAAATCAACCAGTCGATAAGCACCCTTTTCTAAGACTTTTTTCACAATGAACGGTCTGAACCACATGGGTTTGAAATTTCTTGCCCCCAAGGGATATTGTTCTTGGTCGTATACTAGGACAAGATCACCTTCAGAGAAAATCCGAGGGAGGATGGACTGATCATACTGAAAATTGACACGATGTTTGTGAACCTCACTAGCCAAGGTTGCATCTCGATGTTGCTCAAGATATAAAAGATGTTCTTCAAGCAGTGTAGTGTGGGGCAGTAGTTCCACTACCAACCTAAGAGAAGGGATTTGGCATTCAATGGGTAAGACTTCCTCCAACCCATAAACGAGATGGAAAGGAGAAAACCTGCTAGCAGTCTTTATTGAACTTTGATAAGCCTAAAGTGTCAAATACAACATCAAATTCCAATTTGACTTGGCCGAATTAATCATTCGTTGAAGAATATTCTTGAGAGACTTATTAACAACCTCTACCTAAACATTCTCCTATGGGTAGTAAGGTGATGAATATTCATTTTTTAACCCTAGTTTTGATGTTAACTAAGATATCATCTTGTTCTGGAAGTGACTGCAATGAACTGTGACAATCTCCTTCGGAATACCGGACCTGACTACAATTTGGTTAAAAATGAAAAGGGTTGTTGTTTCCCCATCATTGTTGAAATTCGACATATATTCAACCCACTTATTAAATTAGTATACTTCCATGATGATATAGCGATGCCCCCTAGACGAAAATGGGTGACATGTAGTGAAATCAATCCCGCACTTGGTAAAGGGACCGACAACAATAAGTGGGAACATGGGGGTTGGGTGAGCCTGCATATTATAAGAGAATATCTGACATGGGTGACACTTATTAACCACTTCTAAACATTATTTGATTAACAAGGGCCAAAAGTATCCAATGTGAAGAATCTTTTGGGTCATTTCCAACCCAGACAGATGATCGCCACATGCCCTTGTGTGACAATCATTTAAAAAAAAATTATCTTCTTCGTGAGTGAGACATCGACGGAGAATGCAATCCAATCCTCGAAGATACAAAGTCTCATCGAGTATAATATAGTTCTATTCTCGGAGGCATATTCATTGATACTCATCATGAGAAGCAGAATAAGGGAAATTTAAATTATAAAGATAGAAAAGTATGTCTCCATACCAAGGGGTTGAAGATGCAATAAGAAAAAGATCTTTGTTGATCGGTGACTCTTCGGGAAAAATATTACCACTTTCGAATGAAAGTTATGAGATTAGTTCAACAAATACCAAGGAATTTTTAGATTTTGTCGACACAAAATCTAAGTCAAACTCTTGTAGGACAACTATCCATCAACTGATTTTCCCACCGATGACCCATCATGTTAAAACATATTGAAAAGGGTTGACGATGGCTACGAAGTTGGTCTTTCAAAGTAATATGTAATGATGGAACCGTTGGAAAACATGAACATCTGCCAAAGAAAGTTTCTCAACATGTGTGTAGTTGATTTCTGATCCAACCAAGCCTTAGCCAAAATAGTAGATAACATGATCTTCAAGTGTGTCATTATTTTGGACCAAGACCATGCCGATACTAGACTCTACGGCATCCAAATACAACAAGAAATCCTTTCCATAATCTGGAGGACTGAGCAAAGAAGTGGACGTTAGAGCATGTTTCAACGCTTCAAAAGAGTGCTAAGCCACTTTATCCCAACAAAATGGGACCCCATTTTTCAAGATATGCATGAACCCTTTAGTAATCTTGGCATAGTTAGCAACAAAACACCGAATAAAATTGGCTTTACCTTGTAGACTCTAAAGCTAGGGGAATGTGCACGGAGGAGGAAATTGAACTATTTCCTCAAACTTCATAGGATCGACCCATGATCCCTCTAGTTAACATGATAAAACCTAACAAGCATCTTGATTTCATGCAAAAACTACACTTGTTTGGATTCAGGAAAATCTTATAATAGTGAAACCTCTCAAAGATAAGTCATAAATGGGTGGGATGATCAGATCACTTATGAGAACATGATTCCAAATCATCGAGATACACCTCGACTATTTTTTTGAGGTCGCGGAAAGAAAACGACATGGCTCGCTAAAAATTGGCTCCAGGATTCTTAAGGCCAGAAGGCATTTTTCTTTATGCGAATGTACCCCAAGGAAAAATAAAATTCATTTTATGTTGGTGCTCGAGCTTGATCTAGATCTTATTGTACTCGAAAAAACCATCCATGAAAGAAAATACCTCACAACTTGCACATTCATCAATGATCTGGTCAATAAATGTGGTTGGAAAACTGTCTTTCGGGAAATCTTTGTTCATGTCATGAAATTTCATACATATGTGGATCATACCTTGCTTCTTGTTGATGGGAAAAAGGTTCGACACCCATTCTATCAGTTGCACAGTATAGATGAAACCATCTTCGATTAGTTTCTCTACTTCATCCTTTATCGTCATTGCTTTGCAAGGATTGATCAGGAAAAGCTTCTATCATACAGAATTAACATCAAGGTAAGTTGTGATATCATTTTCAATGATACGAATATCAATTCCTGGAATCTCCTCATAAGACCAGGAAAATACTTCTCGAATTTATTTAAACAATTTAGTGTAGATCTAAATCTCTTCAAGAAAACAATCCACTCCGACGAAGACATTTTCCATGATGCCAGGGGTTCTAGATATTTCTATAGGAATCATTTCAGCTATACTTTCCATGTTTCCATTAGCATATATTATGTGCATGGCCAGAGGGTTAACAGGACAAAGGGCATCTCCATTCACAGTCGTAATGAACTCTCCTTCCTATATTCTCTTTAGCTTAGTTAAGAAATAAGATATGTGGTGAAGATCGTCCCAAGGTCTGTCTAGCCCAGTCATTTCCTCTAAAATCACCTCGTCATAGGGAAATACCAAGTCCAAGGGATCGTAAGTGGTGAGAGAGTCTTGATCCCAAAAAGGATATAGAATGGGATATAGCTCTTGTAGGGGAGACAGATCAGGGTTGGCTGAGGTTTGTTGGACAATACTATCTGCAACCTTAGCAGTGAATAAGGGTGTATCCATTCCAAAGTTCCCTACCAATTCCATCGAAGCTTATGGGGAAGGTAAAATCCATGGTTCATTAAATTAACTTGTTCTATAGACGCAACTTGAAAAATTGCAGCCCTCCTCTAGTCGGGGATAGCCAAAATAAACCTGACATCATTGGCAGGCAGCGGATAATTAAAATTCCCCATTAAAGATCGAAACAATCTGGCACCTAAGTTGGCAGTACCTGGTTGTGGTTTTCTAATCGTCAGGACCGTGGATGCCCCCAATGAAGGGTCGGGACAAGAAAAGGATAATTGATCAACGATTATAATATGGCCTACATGAGAAAAATGTAAGATCCTAAAAATGGTGGATATGATCATTGTCATAGCATAGGTCATTGTCATAGCATAGATCCTCCAGGATGGAGTAGTTATGAGCATCCCTTGTGTTTGGATTGTGATAATCCTTTTTGAATGCACCCTTAAGGATGTGAGTCATTGTTTATCCCAGCGTCTTCTCAACTTGGAGAAGAGTTAGTGGTTTGGAGTCTTCTTTTCCCTTCTCAATAGATTCTGGAATTTTGTAGTTATGATCCCTAGTCTGTAGATTATCTTTGTCTTTCATCATATAAATGTTTTCTTCCCTATTTTTAGTATTGGGCACAAGGGCTCCCTAATTTCCACCAAGCGTGCTCATGGATGAGGAAGCTTCAGCCAAATTTTTCCCTTGCGGAAAAGGGTTAGTTAACACAGAAGGTTGTTGTTGTGCCAATAGCTTTTGGGCTTCCTCAAGCCAAGGGAATTGGTGAGTCAAGTGGTCATTTGTGCAAAGCTTACATGAAAACTTCCTTTTTCTCTTTTCATTTTTTCCCTCACTAGCATTATTTGTATTCTTATTATCCCCCTTACCCTTCTTGTTTTTAGGTTTCCTCTTTCCCTCAGTTTTTTGGTTACCCTTGGGATTTGTCAATTGCACACTTTGTACATCCAACGTTTGGGTTATGGGGGAAGACAAACTAGGAGTTTGGTTGGACACATTCTGTTGAATCAATAATTTTTGTAACTGATTAGTCAATTAATCTGTGGGATTTCTATGTGCTAAGCCTACTATGTCGTCGGTGTGAGGCCCAAACTTTTGGTTGGTCTTGTCAAACATCGACTGTGGTTCATCCGGTAAGATCTCATATAGCACACTGGATTGAGCGTAAATCAACTCTAGTTGTTGGGCTCTCATGATAGCCTCTTCTTCAGAAACAACCCCGGATATCACGACGTGGAACTATTTGAGAAAAAATCTGGGAGGGACCTTAAATTTGATCAAACTCTTTTGTCATATCCATTCTCAGATGTGATCTGAGATATGGTCAGCTTTTGTTTTCTCAAATTTTTCCAATAACTCGGTGTCGGCATCGTATCTTATTGGTAACTAGAAATGGCTTAATAAGACCATAGCCAGGTTTTTAAAGTAAGAAAACTTCAAGATATCGAGATCAATATACCATTTTGTGACACCTCCTATAAGAGTGTGTTGAAACAAATGCAATTGAATAGAATCATCCTTTAACGAGTTGGATGAGCACCATAAGTGAAATGTCGTCACATGATCACCTAGATATTTGCTAGGATTTCCTTCAAACTTAGGGATGTTAGAGGGAAACTTAGACAACATGGGGAGCCAACATGGATCATGAAATATTTGGTCGTTCAAAATTCTCGACAAATCTGGAAAATGCAATGTTTCCAAAAAAGGTAGTCTAGGTTGGGGTAGATTCACATGAAAAGAGGGGCATGGATTTTGGCATGAAAAGAGGGGAATGGATTAATTATATTGTGAGTTTTTTTATGTCGGACCTGTTGTTCCAATAGACACCATTTTTTATAGTTTCAATCTAATATAAGTAAAGGTAAATTACCCATTGAGGAATCATAACACAAGTGTAAGTTTGGAAATTTCAGCAAGTACTTACTTCTTGGAAAAAGTGTGCATCTCTCTTGGGCACTAGTCTTCTAGGGTTTGTGAGCACCCTTTTGTGTGCTAGTATTTTATGGTGGTGGATTTATTTCTCTTGAATAATATAGAAAAGGATTGGCTTGGTTTTCTTCCCTTGTTGAGAAGTGTTTCACATGATACTTCTTGTGTACTTGTGCATGGTGTTTCTTCTTGTGATCTTGGTTGCTGTAACAAAATTGTTTATGGTTTAAGTTAAATGATAAAATGGAATGAACTTCATGCTTAAACTTTGAATATTTAAAAATAAACATGGTATCAGAGCATACGTCTTGAATAACCCATTGCACAAACAACTTTCAACCATCCTCTCTCTCTTGCAGAAACCGTACGACCCTTCTAGCGTTTCAAGAAATTTTGTACGACCTACCTTTCTGGGAGTTTTCATCACTTGGAACTTGGAAGTTGGGGATAAAAAGAGAATAGGTGTGTATGAACTCCTTCATAACACCTCTAGCAAGTCTCAAATTTCAATTCTGAGCATTTTGACTTTTTGTCCCTAGGGTTTCGCTAATTTATGTAGAAAATTTCAGAATTGGGTTTCTGCAACTCTTTGAAGGAGCTATTCATCTCACCAGTGATATCCTATCCTTCAAAGGATTATTGTTGGCAATCATAAGTCCAACAAAACCTAAAAGTGATATCCTATCCTAGCTAATAGGTTTTCTAGCCTAGTTGACAAGGGTTTGTGAAGAATCCAAAATTAAAATGAAAAAATCATGATGGAAGACAAGACTTATTGTTCAAGAAAACTCAGTTCCAAGAAGAAAATACCTCAAGGAGATGAATACATCAACATCTCATCATTCTCAGGTATGGTCCCTACCAATGATAATACTTGGTTAATTGATAGTGGTTCCTCCAGGCACATGATTGGTCTTAGAGATCACCTAACAAATTTTGTTGAGAAAGAGACACATCTACATGTTGTCCTTGGAGATGATGCCAGATATAATGTGAGAGGGGTTGGAACTTTTACCTTCCAACTAGATTCAGATATGCATCTTCAATCAAAAGAAGTACTATATGTACCTAGAATGAAGAGGAACCTTGTCTCTATTTATGCCTTGGAAGACAAAGGCTACAAGGTTACTTTCTCAAAAGAAAGAGTTCTCGCATGGCACAAAGACTCTCATATACACTCTGCAAAGGTAATTGGTGTCTGAGAAAACATCTTGTACAAATTAACCATCAAACTGGTCTAGGCCTTACTACATGACACTATCATCTTGAGTGAGTTATGGCATAGAAGACTTTCTCACATTCATTGTAGATCTCTCCCAGATCTAGGGAAAATTTTAATAGGTCTACCAGAAATAGAGATTCAACATAAAGGTGTTTGCAAAGGTTTTTCTCTTGGAAAAAATGTTAAAGGATCCTTCTCAAGTAGTGACAATAGATCCAAGGAAATATTGGACTTGATACATTCAGATGTGTGTGGGGCAATGATTGTTGCATCTATGAATGGGTACTTATACTATGTACTCTTCATACATGATCACTCCCGAAAAACTTGGATTTACTTTCTAAAGAAAAAGGATGGAGTCCTTGCAAAATTTCAAGAATTCAAAACCCAAGTTGAGAACCAAACCGGAAGAAAAATCAAATTATTAAGATCATATAATGGAGGATAATACACCTCAAAATATTTCAATAGTTTTTTTATTGAAGCAGGGATCAAGAGGGAGTTCATTATTCCTTAAAACCATCAACAAAATGGGGTTGGAGAAAGGAAAAATAGAACTATCATCGAAGCAACCAAAGAAATGATACATGATCAGAGTCTACCTATGACTCTATGGGAAGAAGCATGTATGACAACAGTGTATTGTAAAAACAGAAGTCCTCATCAAATATTGAAGAAAATTACTCCATAAGAAGCCTTCACCGGAGTTAAACCTGAGATTGGACACTTCAGAATATTTGGGTTTCCAGTATATTTTTATGTACCCAAAGAGAAGATATCCAAGCTATAACCTATAAGGAGAAAGGGCACATTTTTAGGATATAGTGAATCCTCAAAGGCATACCGAATCTACATTCTTGGTCAAAGACAAATTGAAATAAGTAGAGATGTTACCTTTGATGAAGAAGTAGCCTTCGAAAGATCTAGAGAAGATTGAATGGAAATCAATAGTGAGACAATGCCTTCTCCCCCTTCAATAGTTCAGAGGGAGACAAACATTATTCCAGTTGATCTAGTTCTTCTAGTTGATCCTATTACTCCAAGTGACATACCCAGAGATATTACAGTTGGACATAAAATTACTTCGAGGGCCCGAAAAACTCTACAAGAAGAAGAGGGACATAAATCCCCTCAAGGAACAACCAGAGAGACCAAGAGACCAAAGATATTCTCAAGCTAACTTTCAACCATGACCCACATCATTGACTCAGAGCCATCTTTTCATGGAGAAGCTTCAGATGAACAAGTATGGAAAGATTCCATGAGTAAAGAATATCAATATATATTGAAAAGTGATGTTTGGGATATTGTTCCAAGACCAAAGGAAAATTTTGTAGTGACTTCCAAATGGATTTATAAAATCAAGCATCCAGTTGATGGAAGCATTGAAAACTACAAAGCGATATTTGTAGCTAGAGGATTCTCACAAGTAGAGGGAGTTGACTATGATGATATTTTTTCTCCAGTAGCCAGATACACCTCCATCCATTCTATCATTTCACTAGATGCTTCCATGGGTTCGAAGCTACATCAGATAGATATAAATACATCCTTTCTCAATGGTGAAATTGAGGAAGAATTTTGTATCGAGCAGCCAAAAGGATTAGTTATACACAATGAAATATTTCATGTGTGCAGGTTGAAGAAATCCCTATATGGTCTAAAGCAAGCACCACATGCTTGGTACGAGAAAATGGATGGATTTCTGATGAGTTTGGGCTTCAACAAAATTTTCGTTGATCCAAACTTATATTATCACACTGATGGCAATGAGTTTTTAATTTTGGTCCTATATGTGGATGACCTTTTCCTCATCGGTTCAGAGAGACTCATTGTTGAATGAAAATGAGCATTGACTGCTAAATTTGAAATGAAGGATTTGGGCTTGATGCACTACTTCTTGGGACTAGAAGTATGGCAGAGGACAGATGATATTTTCTTGAGTCAAGGAAAACATACAGTGGAGATATTGAAAAAGTTCAATATGACAGAATGTGGATACATTCCCACTCCAATGGTGATTTATTTGAATAAGATGAGTTATATTGATTCAAGAGAGGTAGATCCACACTTATACAGACAGTTGATTGGATCACTTATGTATCTAGTTAACACCAGACTAGATATATGTTATATAGTGAATGTGCTTAGCTAGTTTATGAGCCAACTGAGTCAGAAACACTAGATAGATGAAAAACATGTATTGAGATACTTACAAGGCACAGTTGGTTATGGCCTAAGATATGCCTCCATAGTAGACTTGAGCCTGCAAGGATATGTCGATGCATACTGGGCAGGGAGCGTAGTGGACATAAAAAGAACCTTCGAATGTTGTGTCACTTTAGGGTCTGCCATGGTTTCCCTGGGTAGAAGAAAATAGAGATATGTGGCATTAAGAACCGTAGAGGTAGATTACATTGCATTAAGTGTAGCAATCCATGAAGCGGTGTGGCTTCGCAAACTTCTGACTGACTTATTCGATCATGAGAAGGATCCTACTACAATTCATTGTGATAACCAAATATTTGTAAATCTCTCTGAGAACACTGTGTTTCATGACATATCGAAACACATCGAGATAAAGTATCACTATATCATATACATGATGCAGAGGAAGACAATACACATGCAATATCTTCCTACCCATGAGAAGATCATAGATATCTTCACCAAACCACTTTCCAGGAAAAAGTTTGAGTATTTTCGTGAGAGACTTGGCCTGGTGGAGAATGCAACCCTAGCTGAGAGGGAGTGTTGATGATTATAGTTGTGTGATACATCCTCCAGGACATGTACCTGAGAGAGAGCCCATGAGATGGGTGTCTAGTTCCTATCTGAGACAGAGCTGGAAAGTGTTAGGACTCTATAATGTACCTTTTTGTTCACACTTTTTACTACCATTACATCCTTTTTCCACTTACATTTAATATTACATTATCACCTTAACCTATCTTTCCAAAGGTATATAATGTCTCTTCTCTTTGCTATATGTTTAATTTGTTTTGCATATAATTTTACATTACTCTCATACTTAACCATCGATCAGAAATATATAAGTGTTGAAACAGTTCGAACTACAGATTATTGTTGTTGTTTGAAGGCCCATTGCTGAAACAGTCAAAAGCACCCAAACCCCATGGCTGAAACAGTCTGTGGTCTACGATGCTGAAACAACAATTCACACAACAGAAAGAAGAAGTTGTTACACTGACCACAACAGCCGCACCTTGAGCCAGAATTAACCATCGCTCCTGCTCAAGACAATGTTGCTGAAATAGTCAGAACACAAATCTCGTTGCTGAAACAGCCCGTGATTTGCGATGCTGAAACAGTATACAACGGCAGTAACAAGAAGATAAATAAAGAAGTTGTTACACCAACCGCAACAACTACACCTCACTCAGCACCATTTCAACTATTGTAATAGCATTTTGTTACGAGAGACCAGGATATCCTATTCCAGTATAGAAGATTAGATCTGACTAATAATAGGATTCAGATGTGCACATGTAATTGGGTGATCAAATTGTATCAGGGGGATTCTCCTCTTTAAATAAGGGGAAATCATCATTAGGGGGATCCTTCTTGGCTAAGAAAGTAATTACAGAGAAGCACGTGTTTACTTCAGACATTGTAACATGATACAGTTGACAGATGAATAAAAGATTATTCTGAGCATTCCTTCCTAGTTCCTTTCGTTTCTGGGGAATCTTGTGAGAAGGGAGGGCCCACCTTCTTCACAAGATTCACCCATTAGTTATGTAGTGTGTTAGTGTTATTTTTTTTCATGCCTTGATTAAATTCTGCTTTGCTGAAACTCTACTTTACTGAACTCTATTTTGCTGAAACTCTGCTTTACTGATTGTTACATTGTTTTCACATAATTCATGCTTGGGAAATTGTTAATCATTCTGATTGGTAATTTTGTTTGATGAATTTATGAAAGCATGATAATCAAAGATGGGTGTTGAAGATTCCTGCTTGGGGAATAGGGTCCTATTCTCTGTTAGGAGATAATTAGCCTTCAGTGTGTGTCAACCATTTTGATTAGTAATGAGTTCATGAAAGTGTGATAGTCGAAAATAGGTGCTGAAGATTCATGCTTGGGGAATAGGGTCTTGTTCTCTGTTACAGAATAGTTGGTCTTTCCTTTTGCAGTATCTTGAAATATTTCTTTCCTAGGTTGTTATTTCTTAATGTAATCCAGGATTCTTCGGATAATTATTTCTTTAAACTTTGAACTCTGCAATAGGTAGGTTGCTTTTCTGTAATTCAAAGTAGAACTTCAGTTTGTTCAAGGCAA
>ML795821.1:0-15707 GCA_009831015.1 Picea engelmannii
TCTGAGATCTTTTGTTCATGATCTATGTTTGTCTTCTTCTACTATAGATCTATCTCTATATGCTGTTTGTGCTTCAGATCTAAGTAGTTTTGTCTTAAATTAAAAAGGGACTGTTGTTTTCAACTTTACCCCAAATTCTAACATGGGTGAATGAGGGGACATAAAGTGAACTTAGGGAACTTAACCCAAAGTGGGTTTGTGAGTGAGATTATTGTGGGATGATCTCAACCTTTGATTAGAGAATGGATGGAGAGATCTTAGCCATCCATCACTTAGGTTTCCTTATGGAGGTTCAAGAGGGGTGCATAAGGCCTGAGGAGGCTCATTCTTTCTTTTGTTCACTTGGAGAGCTAGAGGAGAGCAATGGAGATGGGAATGGAAGCTATGGATGAGGGAAGCAAGGGCACCTCCTTCCATGGAGGGCTCTAGGAAGCTTAGACTGTCATTATTTAGTGGTGTTCATACTTGCTTGGAGGAGGGCACACACCTAGTGGGGATGATCTAGCCTTGTCAGATTGCGGATTGGTTTGTTTTGTTGCAGAGGTAGCACACAAGAGCTACTTCGTGTGCAAGGATTTCTTCTACAAGGCAACAAGGAGCAAGGGCACAAGGTTTGAGTGAGATAGAGCAACAAGTGAGGAGGGCGCACCATGCTTGGGTGCAAGGTTTGAGTGAGATAGAGCAACAAGTGAGGAGAGCACACCATGCTTGGGCGCATTCACTTTCTTGGACCTGTCTAGCAGCTTGAGAGGGGCTGCCATTGTAGCAGGTTCATTTGTTTTATTGTACTTGTTGTATCTCACACTTCTTACATCACTTATATAGACTTACATTCCAAATTGGTTTTCCCCGGGGGGGTTTATCCAGGGTTGTGTTGACCAAAAACACTTGTGTCCTAATTTCATGCATGTTAGAATTTAGATCAGTATTATATAGTTCTAAAGATCTAGAGGTGTGCTATATTTATTAAGCTATGCATGTGCTAACTGTTGGGTTACTAAAACTACATGCAAGGGCACCTTAAATACACATATAACCATAACAAGACAGCAGAAAAGTTCCTGAACTGTTTGCTGTTATAGAACAGCAGCAAAGAACAGTTAGACAGCTGAAACTTAGAGCCAATCTCAGGTCAAAGACAGACCTAGTTGGCAGCCTGTTAGGACCTCAGATTTTCTTCAGTTGCCCCCTCGAAGAGGCAAGTGAACATTGCTCTCGTCAATAAAGGTATAACATTTTTTGTGATATTTTAGTTTTTTATTTGGCTATTGTGGTTTCAATCTGTCATTTCTGCAATAAATCTGAGTAAAATCTATTATTTCAGCTCTACACCTTCCAATTTGCTAATAAAGAACACCACACAAGGATAGTAATTAGTAAAACAGAAGTACCAAAACAGTTAGGCCAAAAAATCAAAATAATAAGCCTTGTAGCCTTGTAGAAGATGATAGCAAAAATAATGGTAATAATAAATAAAAGATGGGAAAAGCAATTATCATACGACCAAAATGAATACTGATTAAGAATGCTAGAGTTTTATTTCCTACATAAGAGCACAGCTGAAAGAAATAAATGCAATTTCAATTCCTGCTTATCATGAATCATCCATATATGCTTCATAGAAAAGGACCGTGCAAGAATCCAACATTTAACATTCCCCAACCACCTTTCATGCTGTGCCATGTATTAAAAGTTACTTGGAAAGGATGATAGTTCCTGAGGTGCTCTTCACCTGTTACGACCACTTAGGAGTCGGGACAATTCAAGTACAACGTCAGCAGATTAAGAGGACAGAAGAAGTAAAAATACAATGGCCCATATTACAAATCAAAATATAGTTACCGTCTGTCTAAGCAGGTTGCCATCTTTAATTATACTGCAGAAGTGACATAAACTGACCGAAGACCCCTACCCATTATAAAGCTTGTCTAAAACATTTTCCAAAATACATGCTGTTACAATTCACAAAAATTTGCATAAAACCTGAAAATTGCAGAATCCTAAACCAATGGCAACATGTATGATCACCCATCTCTTCTTAAATGCCAATTCAAACATTCTTGTTCACAAATAAATCTTAAATACCTTGCAAAATTGCTATTTCAAAAGTTCCACCAGTTTCAAGTTGATAGTGTCCTTGTATTTTGGTTGTGGACATCATAGTTGCAGAACGATATTCTGAACATAAATCTGTGAGAAAGCAGTTAGAAACCAAAGAAAATAATGAAATACCTGTTTGTATTAACATAAACCAGAATTTTATATTTTTGGTTATCTAGCATTACATTGCCAAATCCCTTGGTACCTCCAGCATCCATATTCTATTTTCGTAGAAACCTAAGTTCTAAAATCCCAAACAATTTTTGCTCTATAAAGAGTTCAAAGCCCAAAACACACTTCTCATAGCAGCAATTATAGAAATAGAAAGCATAGTCTACCCATATTTAAAGATTCCGTTGAACCTGATAGGGAACAGGAATGCCAAGTGCAAGAAACATCAAGCACTATTGTATAGACATACATCATGTCAGTGTATGAAAGGGTTGCATAGGCATTCCTGCATGAACCAAGTTTGCCAGTGTTCATGGATGCAGGTAAAAAGCCTTAGATTCAGGTCTGCCATGTGCAAGATTTGATTTTGTCAGTTCAGGGGTGTGTTAAACTATACATGCAAAATTGAAATTTGTGACAACAACACGAAATGCCAACTAAAAGCTGGATTGTAAGACATATTTGATAGCATTAAGATCAATATAACACTAGATAGCAGATGTGAAATTTGATTAATTTCTTGAGATTTAATTACCAACTAAGGTGAAAAAAATTATCCTGCCTCCATATACAACGCCATTTTATCAACAGAATTTAGAGAAGATGCTTAAGATTGAGAGCTAAAGGTTTCCATGAGCCCAAAACCATACATATCACAGCTACTCAAATCATAACTTTGCAAAGCTTCACTTTTTTCAAATAAAGCCCTTGAAATGGATCCTGGCTTCATTTCCATGCCAGGCATAACGTGTTCTGAAGTTGTCCTTGAACTAGGATAACCAACTGTCATTGCCCTAAGTCCTATGGCATGGTTTTGTACTTTGGAGATTGGGTATGGAGTCTCATTGACAATATCACCAGTACGCTCTGCGACATAATCTCTTACTTTAGACAATGGATATGGGGTCTCATGGACAACATCAACGGCACTTTTTGTTTGCTTCCTTCCAGCCATCACTGTCTTTCCATCACCATACTTTCTCAATTTTGAAGGGTTTATTGGAGTTTCATACACTACATCACCCTCCCCAGCTTTATTGCGCTTCTTCGATAAATTTACATGTGTTTTAGATTGCTTCCTAATAATGTGGCTAGGTTGTTTTGGTGCCCATACTCGTTGCAAATCTCGAGCTCTGCTTGTAAAGTGTGCAAATCTCCATGCACGCTCCCTTTTTGCCTGGGCTTTCTTTAGTCGATTTTGGTAATCATCATGTATTCTTGATACTTTGTGATCCCCAGGCAATTTCTTTGGATGCCGCTCATCCCCTGTTAAAGATATCTGAATTTCTGACTCTTTTATCTGCCCTGCACTACATCCTTCCTCACTGTTAGTGACCATCAATTCATTCTGAGAAGAAGCCTCGTCTTCCTTTCTGTGCATCTCATACTCTTTATCCTGGTTGGACATAGAACTCAATTTATCCACTGATTCATCATGTGAACAAAACTCCATAAACTCGTAGATTTTATTAATCACCTCTTCCAGGCAGTCACGATACCTGCAACAGAGGATATCGATGATTTAATCAAGACAGAGATTCCAGCATTGCCAAATATTCATCTTTATGAAACAGTCAATAAGCGAGTTTGGCAATTACCTGGATTTGATGACTCTGTCTGCAAACTCAATAAGACTTTCCCCATCAAATATTCCTCCTGGCAAATTGAATTGGATGTTTTCCAAAAGTTTGCAGATTTCTTTTATTAATTTGTCCGTCACATGCTCTTCAGTGCTTCCGGAAACCTTTGATGCAAGAATTTCCATGCGAAACAACACTTGCAGTTCATGTCTACCATCAAGTCAAAGATTTATAGCTATGAATAATAAGCTTTCAAAGAAATGCTAGAATATAACTTCAACACTAAAAACTGGAAATTAAAATAATAAGAACACAAAGGATACTCTCTAACTTTTTCTTCAGAGGTGTAGACAGAAGAATCGATAGAGTCGCCAACTTGTTGGCTAGACAATGGAAGCAAACAATCCTTGTACTTGGTTGCCAACTCCCTGGGCTTTTTTAAAATCAACTTGGTCACTTCGTTATAAACAGGTGGCTTGATTGAGTTCTCTGCTTTTGCATCTTCATCAGCAGACAATGAATGCCCAACTTCCAGCTGTGCCTCTGCACGCTGGATCAACAAATCTGTGAGTCTTTTCGCTAAGGCTTTTAAATCAACCTCTTTGCTACAGAGCCCATGCTGAATTTTATCATCCAATGATTCAATGAATGTTTCTGCAGGATGCGAGTCAACAAAAGCGGGATCACAGCCTCCGGCATCAGTGGACAAAGAAGCATTTGGAACAAAAGGAGAAGCGGCAGAGATATGGAAATATTGCTCGCATTCCAATGCAAGCTGTGATGTTTTTCCCAAAACCAGACCCGAAGTTGTCTTATTGTCATCAACCAGTTGCGCTTTCAGTTGTGATGGACTTAATTCAAGCTTGAAACCCGGGGATGCCTCCAACTTTTTTGACATCTTTTTCATCCAGCGACTCAGAAACCTTAAAATCTTTGACTGGCCGCAGCTGGCCTTGAAGTATCGAGTCTCCAATCTCATGATAGAATCAGTATTGGATTTTTTTTTACGTAAATCGCTGACAATAGCCAAACGAAAAGAGTCCCAAGTATTGCAGTGAAGATAAAGACCCCCTTTTGAAGACAGGTACTCGCTACTTTTTCTGTTTGCAAGTGATTCGGAGGACCTAGACTGCTTGGGACAACTACAATCCAAAGTAGATGATACCGCATCCTGCTCGTACAACATCAATTGACCATAAGCTAGATCAACTTTCATTTCACTACTCCCTTGTGTTTCACTGGCTTTAGAAAGAGCTTGCCCTTCAAGATCGGGATTTTTTTGTGCTTCAGTTTCACAGGCTTGCACAGAACAGTCCCCTTCAAGATCACTGTCTCTAAAATGGATGCGTGGTGTAACTAAAACGTTAGTGTCTAAAACATGAAGAATGGCTGTATGCACAGTGAAGGGCTGAAGAATAGCACGAAAAGAATGGTTTTCTCCATCGGAAATGCTTACCAGAGCCAGGCAATTTTCACGGGACAGAAACACCAAAAGCAGCTGCCAAGCAGGCTTCCCACACTCGAATTCCCCATCTTGATGTTGAAGTCTCCTAAGCACTTCGTCACCAATGAAATCCCTGTTCATTTCTTCCTTAGAAGCCTTTCTCGGCACTTCATCCCTGTTCATTTCTTCCTTGGAGGCCTTCCTAAGCATTTTGTCGCCAATTAAATTCCTATTAATTTCTTTCTTGGAAGCCTTTCTTTCAACCCCATTCTGTTTATGGTTGTTTTCTGTTTTATCCCTTTTCTTCTTACCTGAAAACCCAGAAAGCAAAACACGACTAGAAACAAACCTTTTCAACTCTGGGCACTTGTCCTTGTGAAAAACCTCAGTTACAAGAATCCTCGTATAACCAGAACTCATTTTTTTCCCAGGATGCTCAATAGTAGAGTAATCCAGTGTAGGTAAATCCAGATTTTTGTTGGGTTGATCCAGATCAGTCCACTGCACGTCGCAAGCTTTACAAAACAAAGCATTCCCATCAATGTCCTCCAGCTCCAGAACCACTTCGGCACAACAACTGCATTGAGTTGGATTAACGCGAGGATAAGCAATAGTTGGCCAAATTAGGGAAAAGGGCACAAGTTTTGACCCCAGAATAACAGTATCCACCGAGGTGAAACTCCACCGCATTCTTCTAAAGGCATCGAGAATTGTTTGCTCACTTATTTCATGATCACGTCTGCAACCCAGTGAAGAAACTGAAACCGAAACTATGGGGTCAACGTCAACCCAGCAAAAATGAATATCTCTGGACCCAAATGATTCATTCACAGACTTAAATTTCCCAATAAAAGTTTTCAACAAACCCTCGCCTGATATGGAAGAACATTCATCCTTAATAAACTCTGCAAAATCAGCCCGTGTCCAAGGCAATGAAGAGAACAAAACTACCAAATTCGAGTACTTCTTGAAAAAATTGTTATTTGTATTCTTACTCGCGGGATTCATGATATTGTCGAAGATCAGGGGCTCCCACACATAGTCAAAAATGAGCTCCTGCATTGACCTTGAGATGGATTCCACGCGGCCATGACTGGAACCCAGTGGACAGTCTGCTTGTTTTGTATTAGCGAGACATTTGAGGGCAGAAACGAATGATTTTTGGGTTTCATTGGTAGAGTCGAATCGGACATGGTCAGCCCATTTCCCCACACTTTGTTCGATCATCGATCTGGAACGATAGGATGAAAGCGAAGAATCGAAAAGCTTGTATGCCCATAAAGTGTTTTGATTGCAGGAGGTGAGTAGCTTGCTGACACAGTGCTGAATGGCAGCAAGGTAGGGTTTGGGATTACAAGTGGGCTGCTTAAGGTCGCGTATGTCCACCATTACTATCATCCTCTGCACCCATTTGTTTTCCTCCTCTTGCACTGCCATTAGGGGAGAGTCTCTGTCTGAAGCAGAGGACATTGACATGGACATGGATGGATGGATGCATTGTCTATGTTTTGTTTTCACTTCATAGTGGCAGAGCACAGTGGTAGTTATGAAAATGGAGGGAAAATTGACTGGTTGATATTTGAAATAAAACACAGCCTTGGTCAAGAGTTTTTATCATGAATGTCAGGGCTTTTAGTGGAATAAATATGGGTAGTTTAAAGGGAACTAAGGGTTAGTCAACACGTTATACTTGGCGTACAATAACCAAAATGTTAGGAGATATTTTGTTTGGAGTTTATTTCATCTTAATAATTTAGGTGAGTGTTATAATATTGAGGTGAGTGGGGGTGATTTTAATCCTTATATGAAAAATGATATGAAAAATGTTATAAGTTTTTTTTTCTTTTATAGTTATTAAGAATATAGTTATTAAGAATATGTATTTTTTTTTAAGAAGTTATAAGTTTAAATTTAAAGGAAGGTAGAGTAATAGTTAAATTCGTATAATCCCCATATTCAAGAGATTTTTCAACATATTGAATCTATTTATATATTTATATATTCATAAATGCAATTTAAACAACACAAAATTAAGATTTGATCAAAATTTATATCATCTAATTTAGAGAAAAAATACCAAAACATAAAAAGTTTAAACAACACTATTTTATTTTAAACATAAAATTAAAAATTGCCTTTTAAAAACAAAGTGATTCACCCTAATTAAACTTTAAAAACTTCTTTGGTATAAAAATTTGGAGAGACTTTTCCCACCCTTCTTAATAAAATATGAATAAAACTTTTAGACAACACTATTTTACTATTTTATTTTAGACATAAAATTAAGAATTACCTTTTAAAGACAAAGCGATTCACCCTAATTAAACTTGAAAAACTTATTTTGTATAAAAATTCGGAGGAACTTTTCCCACCCTTCTTAATTAAATATGAAATTATTTCTTTGTTTGATAATTGGAGGTGGAGTTTTTAAGGTCTTAACATGTTTATTTGTCTCCAAAAATCTTATATCTTTTCTTCTTAAAAATTATCTATGTATCGAAATGTTGGGATAAATTTTCTTAAAAAGAAAGCAATGTTTCAGTGTTGGTGAACTTTTTAATTTTTATTATTCAATGCTTATCCTTTTAAATTTTATAATTAATAAATTTTGTGTTTTATTATTTGATTTTAATATTATAATTACTGAACTTTATTATTATTTAAAATTTAATATTTTTTTTAAATTATTATTTTGTATAAGTGTAATTTTATTTAATGAAATCTTTATTTATAATAAGGATAAGATATGTATTTTGTATATTGGTATTAACATAGTAGAGTTATCTTCCTTCAAATGGGGTGTTATCGGTAACGACGAGTGGACGGACAGTTGGGTGGACACATGGCCACAACCCTCATCACCACACGCCAACTCAGCCCACACTCACCTCTGCCTTTACTCCATGTAATTAAAACCTCGTTCGATGTACCCGGCATTTAATTGCACTCGGCTCAATTTAATGCCATGGCGCTCCACTTCGCAGGATCGGTAAATGCTATGGGCTAGATGCGGGCCCAGTCCCATCACCTCGCCTGGTTCAGTGGCTTTTGGCCCGAACTTTGGAAAGCCATGGCTCATTTGAGCTCTCGGCCTCCTGTGTTTTGCCCTCTTCCTCCAGACAGCATACTTCTTTGGTTCTAGTTCGAGCTTCCTCCATCCTTCCACCATCTTTGGCGCTCTCGGCCTCCCGCGCCTCGCACTCATCCTTCAGTCCGCTTTTGCTCTTGGTTCTGGCTCGAACCCTCTCCTTCGCTCAACCGCTGCCTCGAGCTCCACCTCTGGTTTTCGATGTATCTCCTTATGCCTCGCCTTCGGGGTAAGTCTAAGCGGGGGGTGGCCTGGTACGCAGCGAGAGGCAGAGGCTCGAGGGGTCGTGGCAAGCATTCTCCCCAAAGCTTGCCTCGGGACTCTGCTCGTGCCTCCATCCCGGAGCTCCCCCATGCCTCAACTCGCGCCACCCCTCCGGACCACCCTCTTGAACATGCCACTACATCAGAATTACCTCCTTTGTCTTCTCTGTATGCCTGTAGAGTTGAATGGTTCGAAAACCATGGAAATTCCCTGGGCTTCGCTCCAAAGCTCAACTTGGAGCCATTGTCTCCCCACCAGCCTCCACCTCGCCCTCCGCCACCCTCTGCTCCCCCCAGTCTGTTTTCCCCTCTCTCTTCTACGTCCTCTCCCCTCCCCTCTCTCGACTCCCCCTCTTCGTCCTCTGATTTTCCTCCACCCCCTCCGCCCTCTTTTGCTTGCACCCGGTGCATTAGGCTAGAACTTCTGAAGGACTCCTTGGATTTCATCAAGCACTCAATTATGGACGTCAATGGTGCCATCAAAGAGATGCAGAACAGGGAAGAAGATTGGATTTGTCATGAGGAGCTTTTGATGTCTCTTCTACGGTATCTCCGACAAACTATCCCAGACACAGGGACTCTAGGTAAGGACACTGCACAAGACAGAAGGAACGAGCAGAGGCCTGACCCCAGCTATGGATAATTTCAACTTGCTCAGGTTTCCCAAGTTTTTTATGTTTCCAGACAGTATAATTTACAAGGTTTTCGCCCTATGTGGATTCTCAGTTCTAGGATTACACAGTTTTTGCTCCTTTCGGTTTTTTGAATTTTGCATGGACAGTCTAGCTTACAAGATTCTCTCCCTGTGTGGCATCCTAGATCTAAGACTATGCAGTTTATGTTATTTACAGTTTTTCAAGTTTTGCATGGACACTTTGAACCTTATTGGCCATGTAGCAGCATCAGTTTCCCACCAGGGTGATGCTGCCACAGCCTCTTGGGATATCATGACAGTTATAACTTTTGTTGCTTAGCGGGATCTAATATATCTTCTAACTTACAAAAAAAAAAAAAAAATATATATATATATATTGAGTTATCTCATATTTGGTTATGTGGGTGTTACACATTATTATGGTCACTCTGGTAGTGTCTCTACAGTTATGTGTTCAGGCTCTCATAAGGACCTTTTGCCTGAGAAAAGTGATTGTTGTCTTCTTCCACAAAACATATTTTTAAGATGAGTTTGCAGGCTGACTATGTTGTAGAGTGCGAGAATCCTGATTCTCGCAGGCAACCCTACACCTAGCCTGCGAGGTGTTCGCAGTCTGCTCTATAGGTAGGGTGCGAACCTGTTTCAAAGCTTAAAAGGAAGAGGAAGTTACGAAGGTTCTAGAAGAGGATCTTCTAGAAAATGAGTTGGCATCCTACTGACTTCTCAAATTTAGTGAGATCATCCTCATCCCTTTAACCATCTCTCATTCTCCTGTATAATGAAGGGTTTCTCAAGGAAGAGGTTAAGCAAGGTTGAATAGAGAATTGATGAAAGAATTGTGTGAGGAACCCTATTTGAATTGAAGCTTGAAGACTCCATTTATCTATCAATCCATACTAGACCTTCTTCATGCAAGTCTAGAGCAAGTGTGTGTGTTGGAACCGAGGACCACTGAAAGGAAGCTCGTGACATCAAGGCGATTTGGTTGTATCTTCTACTCTTAATCAATATAATACAGTGGCATGTCCCTTTCCCATAAAATCATTCTTATTTTATTGCATAACTCATTGATCATATGCATAGGTTGACATTGAATATACTTTGCCATCTTCACTTTGGTTGGTTTGTGTTGTCTTGGACCTGATCTCACAAGAGCACCGGAGTGAAGTAAGAACAACAGAGACCTAAGGAAGCGATATAAAGGTATGTCACTCATTCCTCCCTGATAGTAGATTCGATGATTGCAACTTAGAGAAAGAGTCATGTCCTGTCCTGTTTTGTTCTAGATCCAAGTGGATCTAGGGAGATCTGTTAGTGTCTGCATATACCGATTTATCCTATAAAAAAATTTGGCAACTCCATTGGGGATACAACTCATTTTTGTTGGCCATTTGCTCTTGGTCTACTTATTTCATTGCCAACCAATCTCTGAGTCTATAGGAGACCCTTATAGACTCTCTGGACCTAGAAGTTCACTCAAAATTTTTGTTCCTTTTCCAAATTTTCATAATTTACAAACCTTCTCGCACTGTACCTCTCTGTAGCCTGCGAGAACCTGTCATTTTCGCACCTCACTGTTCAGTCCAGTGCAACATTCTCACACCCTGCCAGTGTCTAGACTGCGAGCATGCCTCATTCTCGCACTGTGCTCTACAACTAGGCTGCGAACCCATTTGTAAAAGTTTTGGATCAGGTCTTCTTGTTCTTTTTTATGCCCAGATTTGTTTGTTCATCTGGGAAGAACTTCTTTTGCCAGTGTTTGACTATTTCTTGACTTCAAATCTTGCGGTTGATTAGTTTTCGGAGATCGAAAACTCTTCTTCATCATTTTTTCCCAGTTTTTACTTCTTGGCCTTTTACCAACGAGGGTATAATCTTGGATTCTGAGATCTGAGTGCTTGTTTGGTCATAAGTCTTTGATCGGATTAAAAGTTGGGATTTTTTTTTCATAGGTTGTTTGTTGCTTGGAAAAGTTCTTTGTCCGTATACATCTGAAGAAACTTTTTCTTGTCGATTTTTATTTTTATCTCCATTGAAAGATTTGATTTGGGCGTTTATTGAGTATTGTTTTTTTTTCTTTGGTTGCTTACCTTTTCTTAGCTCCATCCCTATTTTTGGCTTCTAAAAAAAAAAATTTAAAGTCTTGTTCTTTTAAGAAATCATTCAGAAAATTTTGGCATTAAAAGAAAACGAATAGTGAATTTACGTTATCCATGATTGTTTGGTACTACACTTGAAAAGAGAATTGTACATCGTAGTTTGCATTGTTCCAGAAAAACTCCTTTCTCCCCACTGTAGATTGAATTCATCGAACGAAAGTTTTTATCATTCATTTCTATTTACGCAAAGTTGGGTCTAAGTCTTACACAACACCGGTTTCATTCCCATCGCCCTCTTGAGTAACAACAGCCTTTAATAATACTGTGCAATTTTAAAATACAACTAGTAACATTTTCTAGGGCTCTTTTACACCAACATTAGCTAGGCTAGAGCTTTGGAATAGGCAGTGAGACACACTCTCCAAAGCACGAAACACACAATAGTATCTTGTGATAGGGAGTGTCAAATTCCATTTGTAGCATTTTTTCCTGGGAAGCCTTTCTCACACAAGGGTCAAACCTGAGATCGCATTGAGATTGACAGAGTGACTCACCCTGCTTTGTTGATCTCGGTGTAGAGATTGCACGTATTACGGGGGTCACTTGAAGGTATACCCACAATGATGAGTGGAAGCCTCTCAAGTTGATTTCGAGCTAGATACCCTGCCCTTGCGTGTGGATCAGACTGTTGACTGTTTCCCCAAGCATCATTGTTGTTTGTGGTAACCTTAGTAGCCTATCTTCTTAGAGTCTTACACAAGGTGACTATGGAGGGGTAAGTCTTCATGGTACTTGGAATCAACATTGGCCAAACTCACTTGAGCTCCTTGGAGGGTATACCCACGATTATGTGTGGGAGCTTGCACCAAGGTGTAAGTCCGTTAAGCAGGTCGTCAATGTAACTTTTCCACCCTCGCCCAGCCCCTTGTCTTGTCATCGCGACGTTAGATTTCATCACCAACTAGTGACTTCGAAATTGGAAGCTCTTGTTTGCTTGGTTTTGATTCATAGATTTTACCAGCGCGTGTTGTTTGTTTACCTAAGTTGGGCATAGAATTTCTTTCGTAAGATTTTAACTCAATCACGATTGACCCTCCACGTCGTTCACGTGGAATGCAAGGCCTACCCCCATAAGATCTAGAAGGTTCTCAACCCTTGCCTAGTAACTCACTGGAGGGCTCTCCTCAATAGAGTGAAGTCCAAGATGTTGCCACTCCATAAGTGGAAAGAACTAACTCTTTAGAACGGTTCTGAATTACCAATTCTCGAGAGGACTTCCGACTTCCTCCTGACTCTGTGAGACGCATTGTTCGAGTGAACTCTTCTGGAGACATAGTTGTTGAGTCTTTTGTATTACCAACCGGACCTTTCACGAGACCTGAGGGTCAAGATCTTTTTTGGACTACTGGCATTTTTAGACGGGATCTCTTTGGCTCAAGAGCAGGCGTTGATATCACTATCACACCTGAGTTGCCCGAAATATCTGATCCAGATGCCATACCTTTTACAACTGCCTATTATTTCCCTGGTTCAAACGCTCCGCCAGCCGACCACATCTTGACTATTCCCCTACAAACAATCCACTGCACAATGGTCCCAGATACTACGAGTCCTCACACTGAGATTACGATGGCTAGCCAAGCTCCCATTGGCACACCGCTTTCGCCTAGATTCACCCCAACCCTTCCCCCCGGATATCATGCGTTGAATGCTTCTATTCCCGTTCCTACACAAATCCCATCCGGGACTCCTAGCATTTCCACTCCTTCTGGGCACCATCTCGTCCCTGGTTTCATTTTGACACTTCCTCGACCCCCTTTCAAAGGACCTCTTCCATCCCCTATCAGAGGCACCGACCCTAGTGGCACCATCCCGTCTTTCACACCTAATTACCAGATTCCTGTTGGTGGACAATTTCACCATGGAGGCCAAACCCAATCCCCTTTTGCAGGACAAATCCCAATTGGGACGCTACCCCCGATTGGAGGGTAACCCCCACCTACCCCACCCTATGGACAAAACATACCTCCATCCTTGCCCCAATATTGGAACTATCTCATCCAAAACAATCCTCACTCGACTGGGGGGCAACAGCCTCAAGCTAGCTCCTTCATACCCCCTAGTACAGGTCAACCATATCTAGGTACGTCCAATCCTATTTGGGGATCGAACGCTCAACCCCACGCCCTTGTTCAAGGGAACAACCCCAACCAATACAACCCTATAAATTACCTGCCTCCACACCAACAACTGAATCTGCCCGGATCTTCGCATTATATGAAAACTGCTTATGGTCCTACTAGCATACCTATGGGGCTCCCTCCCCAAAGTCACCAGTACCCACACGTGAATAGACAGTTACCCTTCTTAGCCACCCTGGACCTCCCTGATCTGTTGAGAATTTTAAATGATTCGATCCGTCACTCTCCTCAATGGCCTGCGATACCAGCCAAACTACCATCCGACATCCCTAAATTCGATGGTAAACCAGGAGAGGACCCGAACAATCATGTAATGACTTTTCACCTTTGGTGTTCATCCAACTCTTTGATGGATGACTCTATTCGTTTACGCCTTTTTCAGCAAACTCTCACAGGTTCCGCCACGAAGTGGTATATAGAATTACCACGAGGCTTCTTCACCGACTTCAACACCCTCGTTATGGCTTTCCTCACCCACTACCAGTTGCCAATCCGTTACGAAACGAGAACCAAATTTTCAAGTTCTTTCAAACAAACCAAAGCCACTCATATCTTTGATCACATTCATGAGTGGCGATGGAGACGACGTCTTATCAAACTCGAACGTCCCGACCAGTTACTGGCAGAGTGGTTCACGAAATCATTCGTGAATGACATCGCTCGTGACATCGCCATGGGTGGAGTTGTCACAAAAGAACAGGCGATCAGTCATGCTCAATACCTCGACCTCGTTTACTCACAAACGAGTACTCTTTACGACTTACTCCCTGACGCACCTCGTCCTTCTACTACTGCTACTTCAACTACTCCTGTTGCTTCTCATGTAGTTGACAGTGTGATTGGCACTTTCCATGCCCAACCCCATTCCATACAAGCCTCTAGCAACAACCCCAAATCCGTTGCTTCTAATGTTCAAAATGCTCCGTCTCCTACTCCTCCCGCCGACAAGACTTCTGAGGTGAACTCTGTTCAATCTACTCCCGCCAGAAAGAATAAATCCAAAAAAGGGAAGGGTAAGAACAAGGAGGATAAAAATAATCCGCAATCTGAGAAGACCAAAACACAACCTATTAACGATAAGGATAAGCACAAATCCTGATACCCTTGTCTTATCTGTGGTGATGATCACTACACTAAGGATTGTCCAAGACGAGCCGAGGTTACTAAGTTCCTTCAAGGGACCCCGAAACCGCCTACTCCAACCGTATTGTCACAACCCTTCCCTTCTCAAGAACAGGCCCAATTGGTCATTCATGACCAACCTTCCCCCTCCACTACATCCTATGTATTAATATGTAGAGGTGATTCAAAGAAGAATGACATCACACTTACCACTCGAGCCAAAGATCATTCTTCCTCCAAAGAGAAGGTTGATGAGATACCTCCTTCGTTGGCCCAACCCTCTCCCACGACTCCACCTACCAACGGTCCTCTTCATCTCGAACGACCGAGCCTAGATACAATTCTTTGTCCTCCCCCAAAGGGTGTTGTTCGAAAATTTGCTTTCAATCCTCATGCGTGTGCTGCCCAGAACTACAGTATTGTCGAAGATTTGGCCCAAGCACCGTCCGCAATGTGTAATGATCCCAAGCCAAATTCTTTCTTGGAATCACTAACTACTACTAATTTATTGAGTTTTTAAGTGTATAAAAGATTCATCAACACATGGAGATCACAATATATTCAAGATGTAGAAGCACAAGCAAAGATCTGACCTTTTTATTATGAGCAATGTAAGATCAATACAATAGATGGCCGATCTGGCATAAACCTCAGATGGTTGTACAAGCAATAGATATGAGCTGCTACAAAATGCTTCCGACAATACAAAATGAGCCTCCAAAGGCTGGATATACAATGAAGACTAAATCAAGCAGATCTGAGCCGTACTAATGCTCAACCTCCAAGCTGGAAAGTGCCACGTCCTGCTAGAATGCTGAAGCCCTGAATAATTCTGCCCGGCTACCAAAAGTGTCCAATCATCCCGAGAAATATGCCAAATTATAGATCAGGCAACCGCAAGGAAAACCCAGATGTCCAAATTCCCAAATCCACTCTCGAACTCCGTAGATCTGAATTCTCCACTGAATGGTGTGCCCCACTGGA
>ML795821.1:26760-42386 GCA_009831015.1 Picea engelmannii
TCTATTCAAGTAAAGTCCTTGAGTGCCCATGAAGTAAGGGCCGTTCCTGAATATTAGATCTCTATCCTCCTGGGATATAAATTCGAAGATGAAATATCCCCGTCCGACCGCGTAGCTGGTAACACTGTTTGTGATCAGCGGTCGCCAGTTTCGTTGGATCCAGTTTTCGGTGGATCTGGCGGAGGGCCAGAGGCCCATGAACTGACCGATGAGGCCGCGTTCAGAGAGGGAGAGGGCGATTTTCATCGGTTGATCAGGAGGGAGATCTATTTCGGGAATATCCTTCAACTTCTTGACAAAGCTTGGGGCTTCTGCTGTGGTCGAATGCTTGGTGCATGCCTCTACCAGTCGGCGAAAGGAGGAGGCAAGGGATGGAGGGGGCGGCGGCTCCCCTCCCTGACCAGCCATGGCGACTAAACCCTAACACACCAGGCTGCGCGAGCTTCCACAATCGCGAAAAAAAGAGTGCAGGGGATCTTTACAAGCACTTTCACATCAATCAAAGGGAGAGTTCTCAGGACTGTTAGCATTCTATTACTGTGCCAGTGTTAAGAGGACAATTCGTTTTCATGAGGACATGCAAAAAGCTAGGCATGGGGGAATGTTGGGCTACGGATTTAATACATTTTCTTGCAGATTCTTGACCTCTTTCATAAATATTTTGTTCATTTTTCTCATGACTATGAATCATTTTCTCACGCTTTGATAAAGTTTGGATTGAGGAAGGAAGAAATGGTTCTAATCAACATTTATCTATTTGGAGACCTCATCATCCTTCAAATTATGATATTCTAAGTTCAAATCACTATTGAAAGAGCTCACACGCAGTTTTGGGGAATTTTTCTCATTAAAGGCTCATGTATTATAAGGATTCTGTGCAAGTGTATCAAGAAGTTGGTCAAAGATCGTTCCTTCGAAGTATGTGGACAAGTGGATCTTCTCAAATCTTCCAAGACCAAGCCCAAGCCCAATAGTCTGTCAATTCTCGTCACTTTCCACACAGTCAAATTCCAGCGCAAATTTCAAGGCAATGAAGTTGAATCTTGAAAAACTAAGATCTGGGTTTTGTGCAGAAGGGTCCAAATTGGTTCCATGGGAACAGTTTCCAAAAATTCTTAATGGTTTGGAATATATTCTCGTTTTTCTAAATAGGTAAAACCCAGATTTTGTGGTTATGGCATTTTTTCCAAAAATGCCAAGTGCCAAGTGGATTGCCCAAACGTTGAAGGAGCACTAAAAACTCAGTTATTTCGACCGATTCAAAGGGAGATTTATGTGAAATGTGTTTTCTCTTCAAACGATGATACTCTGAAACAATTTTTGTAATCAATGTATTGCCTATCTATAGGCACATAGCATGGTACTGCAAATCTTGAGGCGCAAAAGCCTGATTATAACTAATTCTAAACTTCATATACGAGCTAGAATGGACGTAGATAAATATATAGAGAATGCAGAGAATAAGAGATGATATGGGGGAGATAGAGGTAGAATTTAGAAATAGATTAGATTTGCAAAGATAGATAAGTTTCCAGCAGTTGTATTGTTCTTCCTTATTGAAATAATCAGAAGCTGTTCATTCATATGATTTCTACTATTATGAGTTTGTTGTAAACGTTTTGCATAGTTTCCATCGCATTAGAGGTTGAGTGTTCTCTTCCAGTAGGAGTTTGATTTTAGTTTTTATTCGATTGGTTCATTTGATTCAACATTGCAAAAGTTAGAGTATTTTTCCCGTCATCAATTTTCTCAATAGATCTTTTATATGCTTAGAATGCATTTTGTGAGTTGGTATAGAACTAGTGTAGGATTAGTGCAAAACGAGTGCAAAACAGGGAAGATTAGTATAAATTCTATCAACAATTTCTTTTGTCAGCTCAGAAAGTAGATTGACATTTTTATAAACTCTCTCTTCAACCCTACACATACAGTGCTAGTTCCTCTAAGTCTACCTCCCCGGGTTGACATTTTATGAAGGCTAGTTATAGTAATATATTTAGCTCTACATTTGTGACCTTCCCTGTTCTGAGACGAAAAATGTAGCAGAGGATTCATTACCCGATGAATCCCTCTTCCTGATCAGTTATGACGACCTTTGGTATGGGGATATCATTATATGTCTCCCTAATTTGTCATCTATTATTTGAGTCGGAGTCTCATGACTACTGAAACCAAGTATTTACATGTTGAAAAACTGGCCTTGGCAGCTGTCCAACGTTTCTGGCACTATATCCTTTTACGCAAGACCACTGTGATTTCCAACTACAACCCTATGCAACACATTCTTACACGCCAATTGCTAGGGGAAAAATACTCCAAATGGATCGTAATACTCCAGGAGTTTGACTTAGACTTCGAACGTGCCAAGTCTAAGAAATCCTTGGTGTTTGCCGAATTGATTTGTGACCTTCCCTGTTCTGAGACGGAAAATGTAGCAGAGGATTCATTACCCGATGAATCCCTCTTCTTGATCAGTTCCGACGACCTTTGGTATGGGGATATCATTATATATCTCCAAACTCAGACTTTCCACCTTGATTTGTCTAGCACTGACCGCCATCGAATATGTTACCAAGCCCATCAGTATATTATCCTCGATGACACTCTTTATCGCCGTGGGGTTGACTCTGTCTTTCGACGATGTCTCACCTTTGACGAAGCCGAGAAAACCTTGAATGACTACCATTCTGGAGCACGTGGTGGTCACATGTCTGGGTATGCTACTGCCCAAAAGATCCTACGAGCTGGATATTTTTGGCCCTCTTTATTCAAAAATTGTATTATCGCCGTCCAAAAATGCCATGCTTGCCAAACATACAACAAAAAAATACGATCACACCCTGCTCCTCTACACCCCGTAGTCTCCGTTGGACCTTTTGCGAAATGGGGTATCGATTTCATGACATGTCACCCTCACTCAGTTGGGGGGCATGGATACATTATTGTAGCCGTAGATTATTTTACGAAATGGGCCGAGGCGATGCTGACATTCAATAATACGGGAAATACTGCAACACTATTCATATTCAATCATATCTTTGCTCGGTTTGGTGTTCCCCAAGCTATTGTTACTGATCACGGTAGCCACTTTAGAAACTTTATGATGTCCGAACTCACTGAAAAGTTGGGTCTTTGCCATGAAAACTCAACACCCTATTACCCATAGGCCAATGGCCAGGTTGAAGCAATAAACAAAGTCCTCATTACCATGCTTCGATGAATGATAGGGATTCACAAAACTAGTTGGCACACGATGTTGTTTTCGGCATTGTGGGCTTACCGGACATCTGTCAAGTCTGCTACTGGGTTTTCACCTTTCCAGTTAGTTTATGGTATAGAAGCCATCCTGCTGATTGAATGTGAGATACCATCTCTAAAGCTCGCCGTTGAACTTCTCCCAAGCACTTCTACTAAAGAAGAGCGTCTATTGTATCTTATGCAACTAGACGAAACCTGTCGTGATGCCACCCTAATTATAGAAACCCAGAAGAAACGCGTCAAAGCTCAATATGAAAAACATGTCAAACCACACGTGTTCTCTAAAGGAGATCTAGTTCTCCTTTATGAACAAGATCGAGATTTGTTAGGAGCCGAAAAATTTGAGGCTATGTGGCGAGGCCCTTGTATCATCAAACATGTGTTGGAGAAAGGAGCCTACGAGTTAATGGACTATGATGGTGTCCCTTTCAGTGAACCCAGAAATGGGCTTTACTTAAAGAAGTACTATGCTTAGGTCATATGTGCATGAGTGCTTGTATTTTACTGTATCATACTCTTGTGTGTCATTTTAGTGTGTTTTTTCGTTATTTGGTCTCTACCCTCGACCACTTACCTTGCGTTGTGCCTGGTTTCCAGACGTCGGAGTCTTCGCTACCCCACATTGGCTTCGCCGATGGCGCTAGTCGTAGTACTCGGAACTTAGCTTCTGTTGCATGGGTAATTTACACACCTACAAATGAACTTATCAGTCTATGAGGTGTTTGCCTCGGTTGTGCGACCAATAATATCACAGAATATAGCGTTGTCATCGAATTGTTGATTGATGCTATTTCGCTTAGTATCCACCACCTGGTTATACGACTCGATTCACAACTAGTAGTGCTATAGTTAAGTAATGTCTATGTTATACGGAGTCCTACTTTATTACGGGTATATTTACGAATTCGCCTCTTGGAACGTTATTTTGATTACATCGAATATCAACACATTCCTAGATGTCTAAATACATTGACTGATGCTTTAGCTAATTATGTGTTAGACAGACATCTGAGACATTTATAAAACCAATCACACATCACATGTATTATACAAAACAAAATAATCTGGTAGAAGCCATATATATGTATATAACGATCAAAAGTTTTACAAAAAATTTCTGTCCAAATACCAAAATCTTGAAATATGAAGCTCATAGCTTCTACAAGATAGCATCACAGATGACGCTCACGGTAACATACAATTGCTTAGGCTACTCTATGGAGCAGTCTACTAAGAGACTCAGACACGCCCATATTATGGCGTTGATAACGCCTTGGGATCTCCCCAATAGCAATGTCCGAGACATTCGCAGTCAGTCCCTCTAAGTTTTGTTCAACTGCCTCATAGTCTTCAGCATCCCATCTTGCCATCGAAGCCACTTCTCCTCGTCTCTGAATGGGAGACGTTCCTAGAGGTCAATACGGCCCCACATCTGTGTCATCAAAAGAAATTTTTTGATTAGTCCTTAGATAGACATAAAAACATTTTATATAATAAAATTTGCAAAAAACATTAAAAAGAACAAAATGTGTACTTTTCACCTAAGTCACCCCACTGAGCATCCTCAGGCAGGACCAAATCCGGATCTCCTCGAAAATCCAAACTGACATATGTGTAGTCATCGATCATCATCATCTGGGGCCTCAACCAGTCAAAAAATGAATCGTTATATTTGATTATAGGCCCTGCTACGTGTCTAGCCATGAGGTTACACCACCTCAGCATCCTCAGATCCTGTGGGGCCGGTAAACCCCAATCTATCTGTAGTTGCAGCAGTGGGACCCTCTTAAGGAAGAATGACATTAAAAGTGACCCGTACCCGAACTTCTTCAAGTCACCCCTTCTGCACTTTGTCAGTTGCCTCTTCATACTACGGAGAACCGCATCCTACCAGTTGAAAATCCGAGGCTCTGTGCACTCTATTGCACATTGAAAATAGCTCTGGAGAGCGATGTGCGGAGCAACGCTCCCAGCCATGCATGCAATGGTAAACAAGATAGTCCGTAGGGTCAAGTCTTGGACCCCCCCAAATGGCAACTTTACCCTTGGTTCTCTCCGCCTCAGGAACACAATGTTGGCGGGCATACTCACTCACAGGAAGTCCACCACCCCTACCTCTGGTCAGAGTCACATGGGATCCACGTCATGACAACCCCGTCAGAAAATAGATATCCTCGATATCTAGTGTCAGTATGTGGACCCCTACATGAAACAACTATTGATCCACATCCCACATGTGGACCAGGTACTCTAACAACCTGAGTTGGGCTCTCATGCCCGGGATCCTGAAAAACTTTAAAAGATCACATTCCTGGAGGGCAGCAACTGTACGCAGATCATTTTCGGCAATGGCATCATCCTCCTCGTGTTCCCTTTCCCTCCATTCCAACATCGTGATGATCAATACCTACAATGGAGCCACGAGGAGGAAGTTAGCAACTCTTTTTAACCTCTTGAATAATTTATTATTGAGTAAAAACTTGCACAAAAATCCATTTTTTGGCCCTCGCAGGTGAAGCTTGCACATAGTGCGAGATTCTCGTAGGTGCATTAAAGCTCACCTGCGAGAATCTTAGGTTCTCGCAGGTCCCAAATGGCTCACCTGCAAGAATGCCTGAGCGCATTCACCGACCCTAAAATGGACTCAAACACTTAAAATTACCAATAAAAATTGTTTTTAATCCATGAAAAAGTTGAAGGATCGAGAGATTACCTCGTTGGCCGAAACCGTTTGCCGAATGATTGCCTGTACCTCTCGCAATCGAGCAAAGAAATTTGGAGAAAAAGAGGTGTGTTGGACAAGTTTTTGGCAAAGTAGCAATGAAATGGTAAAAAGGGCTTTTCACCCATATTTATTCACTTTTTACTATTTCTTATTGATTTTTTGTATATTATTTTTATTATTTTGTTTAAAAATCTAATACCCTAATAGCCTTGTGAGTATGGTTTTTTCACAGGTAGGTGACCTAGAAGCCTGAATGATGGTGTGCGAGTATTTTTTCCCTTTTTCATCACATGTATGAATATCTTTTTAGGGTTTTGTAGGAAAAACCTCGAGCTCAGTCTTCGTTCATTCTCGCGCTCGAAAATACATGAGGACGTAACCGAGTATACTTTTGTCGTCTTTTCGTACTCGTCATGGTAACACGAAAACAATGAAAATAAGGGAGTATCCTTTAAGCTCTTTTCACGCTCCATAAAAACGGAAAGATTGTCGAGCGATCTTGTTCTTTTCACGCTCGTAAAAGTTTTTGAAGAAAACGTTCGATGAGCGATAATTTATCACTTTTTTGGTCTCGTCGAACTAATTTACGAAAAAGGATCTGGGAAAGTTCTCTTTAAGTGTTTTTTAGACTCTCAAAACATGAAAAACCTCGAGTTTTCTATCTTTGGACTCGTTAAATAAACATTGAAAGACCCTTTATGGGACCGAACCATCCTTCCTAGGGTTCGTTAAACATACTCCGAGGGACTCGTCTGAAGGATGAGCTTACATTGACAAGCATATGTTATCCTCCTCAAGCTTGTGTAAAAATAAAGAGGTACTCGCCAGAAATGGTGGGGGAAATTGTGGGAAAGGGATATTCCTTCGTATTTGTATTGGTGGCAGTAAGCGTCGCTCTTGAACATGACACTCCATGTTCGTCATTTGAATTCGGGTTGAGAAATCCATTTGTCTCTCGTCTGACTTACTACGAAGTCGTATCTTGGGTCGTCTTTGAGTCAATGTTGCCAAGACCATTGTCGTGTCGTTCATATGTTCAAGAGAAGTCCAAACAAGCCCTCCATTGAGTCGGCCATCTGCAGTTGTCCATTTTTACCATGTCGACCTTCCCTGTGTCCATTTCAAATCATATTTGTACTTTGACTTACCCTCAAAATATATTACTTATTTCGTGTCATTGATGGGGGATACATCAAGGCCCTCTTGTGACGAGTCTTTTTCCGTCGACTCCAACTCATTATCCGGGAACAAGACTTAGAAATCGTTTAGTACCTTAGAACCTGCATGCCTTAATGGCAGGTCTCTTCACTTTCGACAGTGGATTCACATCATTGGTCTCTGATCGAGAGATTTCGCCGAGTGTTCGACTTCAACTCATTTATTTACATTCGTTCGGATTGTACTTAGGTACCTTGGGAATCATTGACATCAATGGTGATTTCCCTCGCACTTGTTAACGGTTTTCATCAATGACCGGTAATCGAGTGGTTTCTACCATGTTCGACTTCGACACATGTAATCACATGGCTAGATTCGTACTTTTAGACGACGAGATTGAAGACCCTAGGTCTCATCTTTTTGGCCGAGGTTGCGCTGGAGTATTTATGATTTGTATTGACACATAGATCCACTTTGTATGTCGCGTGGCTATGTCCTAATCTAAGTCTTTTAACACAGATCCACTGTGTATTCCTGGTGGCTATGTAACATTTTGACGACATGGATCCACGGTGTATGATTGGTGGCCATGGCCTACATTTATGATTTCATTCATTTGTGGTATGAGCATGGGAATGCCTACCTCAGAACTGGTATTATACTCCGTAGATGCTTGATTGTCTCCAGGTTTCCAATTAGGTGTGATCCTTGTTTCTGACACACACACATTTTACAAAGTATTTCGACTGTCACGAGTTCCAACCTCATACTTTGGGGGGCATTCTGTTACACATTATTTTGGTCACTCTGGTGGTGTCTCTACAGTTATGTGTTCAGGCTCTCATAAGGACCTTTTGCCTGAGAAAATTGACTGTTGTTTTCTTCCACAAAACATATTTTTAAGATGAGTTTGCAGGCTGACTATGTTGTAGAGTGCGAGAATCCTGATTCTTGTAGGCAACCCTACACTTAGCCTGCGAGGTGTTCGCAGTCTGCTCTATAGGTAGGGTGCAAACTTGTTTCAAAGCTTAAAAGGAAGAGGAAGTTACGAAGGTTCTAGAAGAGGATCTTCTAGAAAATGAGTTGGCATCCTACTGACTTCTCAAATTTAGTGGGATCATCCTCATCCCTTTAACCATCTCTCCTTCTCCTATATAATGAAGGGTTTCTCAAGGAAGAGGTTGAGCAAGCTTGAATAGATAATTGATGAAAAAATTGTGTGAGGAACCCTGTTTGAATTGAAGCTTGAAGACTCCATTTGTTTATCAAGCCATACTGGACCTTCTTTGTGCAAGTATAGAGCAAGTGTGTGTGTTGGAACCGAGGACCACTGAAAGGAAGCTTGTGACATCAAGGCGATCTGGTTGTATCTTCTACTTTCATTCAATATAATACAGTGGCATGTCCCTTTCCCATAAAATCATTCTTATTTTATTGCATAACTCCTTGATCATATGCATAAGTTGACATTGAATATACTTTGCCATCTTCACTTTGGTTGTTTTGTGTTGTCTTGGACCTGATCTCACAAGAGCACCGGAGCGAAGTAGGATCAACAGAGACCTAAGGAAGCGATATAAAGGTATGTCACTCATTCCTTCCTGATAGTAGATTCGATGATTGCAACTTAGAGAAAGAGTCATGTCCTGTCCTGTTTTGTTCTAGATCCAGGTGGATCTAGGGAGATATGTTAGTGTCCACATATATCGATTTATCCTATGACAGTGGGGTTTGTGGTTAACTCGCAATGGCAATTTTTTTGTAGGAGCACAAACACCTACGTTTCAGGTATCTTCGCAGGGAGCATCGTTCTTCAACTTTTACAGAATTGACCCCTTTCATAAACCCCCAATACTGAATGGAAAACATAGGTAGGGGCTCCAATAATCTGGTGGAGTTGACGGAACTAAAGACACTCCCTAAAAAAGCATTTAACTATGGGATCCAAGAACTACAAGATTGTGGTGATTCTTCTTTGGTGGTTAACTGGATGCAAGGTTCACAACTTATTACAAACTTAGATCTAGTAGTGGTAGCTACTCATGTGAATGAGATTTCAGGATCCTTCTCCAAACTCAACTTCACCCATGTGACTAAGGAAGAGCTAGATGAAAATTTCATGAAGTTTGCAAAAGAAATGAGCCAGTTGATGCAAGGCAAAGGGCCCACAAAAGTTGGCGATGACAAAACCAAATTCTTCATTCTGTAACATAGTCTTTCAAGGGGGAGATGAGTATGTGAACACTTGAGGAATGAAATGTAACACCTTTTTGAGCTCATCGTTGCCAACGAACTCCCATAGAACCACTTCCAACCTTTAGGTGAAGATCTCATGATAAAACTTTGGCAACAAAATGGAAGTGCATGCTTAGTTAAGCAATATCAAGTTAGCATTCAAGATGTGACATGTGCATGACTGTGATAATATACTAAATGTGGCCTCACAACATTTGGATAGTGCAACACATACATGGGGTGAGATATAGATTGCTAAAAACTCTAAAGGGGACTTTAGTGAGTTTTCAAATGCATTAACTCAAAGAACATATTGTAATTGGGATTAGGCTTATAATATTCAACTCGTGCACATTTTCCATGAGAACATGTCGGTCGAAAAATACACTTATAAATCCAAGTCTTGGAGTCTAATTTCAAATTCTCAATAGATCTAGTGGGGTACACATATGTTTCAAATCTAAGGACAAATATATGGATTGGAGTAAGTATGTTTGAACATGGCTCTTTGGAAAAACCATTGCTATTTTTAGAATAGTGGAGAGTAATGTTAAAGTTATAAAGAGAAAAATACACAGTCCTAATAAAAGGGGTTATGCATATGATAAGAAGGACAATGAATAGGGAAAACCATGAACCCTTGCAACCTTTGATATAAATTCTCTCAACCCCAGTTTAAGGATCATGTATGCAATACTTAAACTTTTTATGGTGGAAGACCTACACCAATTTGACTCTAAATATGAAGTTGTGGAGGGTACTCTTCCTAAAGAACCTATTGTGTGTGATGCGGTGCACAAGGTGATTCATGTTGGATATATGTTATATTATTTGTAGATAGAATTAGGCACATCCAAATGCAACCGGGGTCCAGTAGGCCCTTGAGAAAAAAAAGGGTATGTTTTTGGTTTGTTTTGTGTTTTTTCAGCTAATGGTTTCGGCACATTGTAAGTTAATCCCAATCAAGGGATTGGGGTTGTAATCTAATCGGGGTTCAGTTGATTGGATGTACATAATACCTTAAATATTGTATGGTGAATGGGTGAGTTAATATAATCATATATAGAGAGGTGTGACTCTCAATTAAGTTAATTTTCATGGTTAAGAGCTTCCAAGGTAAAACTTGTGTATACTATGTGAATGCCCCATTATTATTCTTATGTTTTACATTATGTTAATGTTGCTTTTCTTGCATAAGTTTATAAAACTCTTCAACTTTATGCACTCAACAATGGGTTGGAGTTATTGGTGCAAACAAAAAATAAAAGTGTGTGAGTTATCAAAGCAAACAATCTAATCCCCGATCAGTATTTGAATGGAAAACTACGAGGAAAGGGGAATCTTCTTGGTGAATTGGATTTGTTGTGGAGTAAGAGGAGAATAATTCAAGTGGAGAATATTCCTCGTACATAACTTGCATGCAATGAAAAACAGACCAATACTACATTTCCACAACAAGATTAGTATACTAATAAGTTAATACAAAATTAAATGAAGAACAATGCACACCATTTTAAAAACTTTATGGAGAGCGGGGTAGGGTGAGAGACATAATGCTTATATCAACATTGAATAGAAAAACTAAATACAAAATGGAATATTTTACTTGGAGGGCATGATGGAGATGGCCCNGGGGGTATGTTCTCTTTAGGCCCTCTCTCACTAATTATGGAGTGGATTGGGAAACATTTCCCCTTGTGAAATGATTAATTGAGGGGAAATTTTGGTAATACAACCACTCACGAAGCTTAATAACAAAGGTTGAATCATGTGGATTTGACAATCTTTGGAAAAATTATCGTAGTGTAACTCCATTATCACTAAAATTGTGAAAATGGGTGGAAGAGGCCTTTATTTATAGATTTCGTTGGAGAAGAAATGAATATTCATGTCAAATCTTGGTCCATGTGCTTGTATTTACTCTAAACATGGCCATGTACACCTTCATTGAGTGAATAAACTCTACTAGTATGGCCTTTGCTTGATCAACCCAACTCCTAAAGTGACCACATGATTCAACGGACCATGGAATTTAATGGTTCTTGGTGTAATAGGAATTGCATAGGTCTAGAAGGATTCCCACACAACTATGGGCCACCTACAAAGGAAAGTAGCATAGTTCTCCATTATGGTCAAAATGAGAGTTGACTTCAATCCTCCATGCTTCATTTATGTTAAGTACTAGAGACATGAATACAAAAGCACCACAACAGATCCAGAGAAAAATATAGAAAAATATCCACTTTATTAATCTAAAACCCTTAAGGTAGGGAAACATCGTACAATAGATCCTATTATGAAAGGGATCGACTCTTGTTCATTTGTCTATTTGAGGGGGAAACATCCTAATGAGATATCGCTCCAAATACAATATTTCTTAACTTCTAATTACATTACTTGAACCCCTTTATATAGTGTTACCAACCACCTAAGAACATTCTAGAGGAGGAACCTTCTAGAAGCATAACCTTCTAGTAAGTCCTCTTACGGACTTACATTTATTGCATTCACACTAGGGCTTATTTATTAAAAGTGGTTTTTATAAATAACAATATTGATCTATTATTATTCCCCTTGGGTAGATCCCTAGGTACCCCATATTATTTTCCCTAGTTACACTACATTCCATCCCCCTCATGAAAGCATTGTCTTCAACACTTGTTATGAGGGTGTACAACCATATACCAGGGTCCCATGGATAAGTGTGGAACATAAAGCTGAAGTAGGTTGAAGAACAAGGCTCCCATGTAGGAGTGTGAGCCATCATGTTGAAGTAGTCCAACCACCACTGTAAACATGGGTCCCATGTCCAAGTGATCATGTGAACTCCATGTTGAAGATAGTGAAACTTAATAGACAACTAAAAAAGATGCTCCAAATATCGACACTAGTCATATGGATAAAAATATGTATAACCAACCAAAAAATCATCCACTAGTACTGGAGAATAAGAAAACTGAAGAATAATATGCATAGAAGGCTCTTGTCTACTCTCCAAGATGTGCTCTACATGAGGTGGAGTAGAGTCATCAAATAGAAGATGGAAATGGTTGTCATCCCAAAAATGACAACTGTCCATATACCAATCACCACAATTGGCCTCAAAATCATACCAAGCATATGCTTCTTGATTATATTTGTCCTTAATGTCCTGCATAATATATCTCTCTTGCATTGCAAGTGCGATTGATTGAATATTTTGAACACCTATCCTGAGGGCTTCAAACTTCCGTTCAAGTTCCATGAGGAGTCGAGAGTAAATATCCATTGGAAACACCATGTATAATATACCAAAAGAAAGCTCTTAAAATTATCTATTTCATGGCACTAATCTAGTAGCAATTTGAGCACCCTGTCAAAAGTTTTGAGCTCTGCAGTCTCGTTGTCATCACGAAAAAACCCTAAAAATGGTTGATTTTAAATCAACGATATCTTCACTTTCAAAGCTCTGATTTGGACAATTTGTTTGTTTGAAATGGGTTCATTTTGCAAGATGAACTTAGATTTGTAATTTGTTTGGGCAAATTTGACACCAATTGCTACAAAAATCAGCAAAATCATGCGGGCATTCGTGGAAAAAAACCTGAAAATTTGCAAATTTTAAAATGTTGATAACTTTACTTTTGGGACTCTGTTTCAAGCATTTTTTTTAAATTGGTTGTTTTTCTGAGAGGAACTCAAATCTACAACCAATTTCACCAAATTTTGTACAAAAAGCTATGGGAGTTGTCAGTAATGTCGCGGTCCTCTTTTTCTTCATCTTTTGAAACCATGCAAAAATAAAAATAAAAAATTGTCCTTTTTTGGACAAAGAAAGTACTATTATACCATTTGTTAAGTAGAAAAGACTTGTATACAGAAACACCACAATAGGTCCATAGAACAATATAGAAAAATATCCACTTTATTAATCTAAAACCCTTAGCGTATGGCAACATCATACAATCACTACAAGGAGAACACCTTCTTGCGGAGGTTTTTATGGAACCTCCATGAAAAAATCTTTCCTTAGTTGTTTATAGGGGAGGCGGGTGGCTGGAGGTTTTTTCTTGGGGGTGTGCCTTTATGATACATATGCACCAATGCACATCTAAAAGCTACTACATCGGTGCTTAAATGTTCAAACACCCCGTCACTATTCACAGCAGAGGCAGATCGCCGAAGTTTTTTGCAGAGGTTTTTTAATCAGCGCGCCTTTAAGGAATAGATTCACCGGAGCGTTTGTGGTGAAAGAATTCCCCCTACGGACAAGTAAAATCCCCCTCAACCGGGTTTCCTTCGATTGAGACAGACTCAAACAAATGGTTATCTATTTCTTAATCTGCTTATTCTATATTCTTTATTTCATGAAATAGAAAGAAGGAGAAGGAAGATGAGATGAACTTGCACATCTTTTCCTGAAGGTTGTCCTGTTATACTTGACAATTGAGTTATAAATCCAAGCTCCTTTCTGCAATTTATCCTGCAAAAGACAAACTATATTCCTTCCTACTACTATCCAAGGTTAGAAGATATTAAACCCATCACTAAACATGAATAGAGACATGAAACACGAATCAAACAAAAGAGATATATAAATAGGCCAAGTTTTATTAAATTAAAAGCAAGAAGTTTACAACATGATGATGTAGTTGTTCCTTCAAGCCTCCTCTTCATCCCTTGAATACACACCTTGGATATTTTCTCTTAAGAACAAAGGTTTCTTTCTCTTGGCATTCTCCCCCAAGCTTCTTCCAAGATCAGAAGTTTGATGCTTAGTATGGCCTTTCTTTTCACCATGAATGGACTTGGTTATATAAGATTCAAGAGGTCCAACTAACATGTCTATTAGGGAGTGTAGTCAAGGATTAAGTGGTTTAGGTTAGGATTTGTTTTATCCTCATGGTTATGACCTTTCCCAACACAGGGTGGAAGGTGCTTGAACCAAATTTGAGGTGAAACAAGAAGAACAACCTAAAAACCACCCAAATCCTTCTCGGAATAACTCCCTAGATTCATGGAATTCGGCCTAATTGCAAGGAAACTTCCCCAAAGTGGCACATAGGACATCCTAGACGTTCCCTCTTAACTGGAAAAGGAGGAGGGATGCTCCCCTATGCATGGTTAGGGGGGCGTCCTTGGTAAAAAAATGGCCAAAAAGACAAGGTAAAAGATGGGTTTTTGACCCCCAAATGATGGTTTTTCTCCTTCCAACTTGACTAGGGATCATGACATGTCATTTTACATGGTGTCAAGGTTGTAATAATTATAAAAGTATGACATTTAGGCCACAACACTCAGTGAAATACTCCAATGCAGTTGCGACACTTACAGGGCGAGATATCACAATTGTGACACTTAACAAGTGAGATGCAACACTTGGTTGGGTGTGACAAAATGGTGTATAACAAATTCCCCCCCCAAGTGTGAGGTCAGAAGAGGAAACACTTTGCAAAATTCATGTTTCAAGGGACTAAAGTAGGCAAACCTGTCGGAAACGACCAACAAACATTCATCCCCAAGGTAGGCATACCCATACTCGAAATAATCTATATCAAAGCATGATCGTCGACCAATATACTGCGGATCCGCGATAATATTGACTAAGGACACAACCACAAAACATACAATGTGGATCCATGTCTTTATGACTCGATCAAAATGTAGCCACGAGAGAGTACACAGTGGAGCTACAACATGACAAAACATAGCCACAGACCAATACGACGTGGATCTATGTGACAGTATATGTATCAAATTCTCTCCATCGCAACCCGGGGAGATGAAATAACAAAATGAGTGTTACAGAAAGGTCCTCCCCAGGGTCTTTAATCCGATCCCAAATCCTAAAATAGTACAAATCTAGCCATGTGAATAGATGTTTCAGTGTCGAACATGGTAGAAACCACTTGATTACCAGTCAATGATGTATACCATTAACAAGTGCGAGGGAAATCACTAGTGATGTCAATGACTCTTAAGGTACCTTAATACATTCCAACGAATGTGAAGCAATGATTTGAAGTTGAACATTCAACGAAATCTCCCGATCAGGTGCCAATGATGTAAACCCATTGTCGAAAGCGAGGAAACCTGCCATTGAGGCATGTAGGTTCCAAGGTATCGACTGGTTTCTAAGTCTAATTCTTGGATAATGAGCTAGAGTCGACATGAATAGACATGTCAAAGGAGGGCCATGATGTATCCCCCATCATCGACACAAAACTAATCTAGGATAGTAATGAATGGTGATATATCAAGGGAGTGTGGA
>ML795821.1:42436-60854 GCA_009831015.1 Picea engelmannii
TAGCGAGCTCAAGGAGGATAACAAATGCTTGTTTAACTCATCTTCGATGAGTCCCATCTTCACATGTTTAATGAACCTGAAGAAGGGAGGCTTTAGTTCCATATGGGTCCTTCACTATATGATTTTACAAGTCTAGGGAGGGTAAACTTGATGGTCTTTTCATATTTAGAGAGTCTGAAAATATTTATAAAGAATACTCTAGATGGACTTTTTCGTAAGTTTAGTCTCCCATGCCTGAAAAAGAAAAAAATAATACTCAGGAGAACTCTTCTAACCAAAGCAGCTAGATTATTCCTTTTTTATAATTAGTCTAACGAGATATAAAAGGGATAAACTATCGCTCGAAAGATGCCCTTTCAAATCCTTTTAACAAGCGTGAAAGAAGACTATCTCGCTCGACAATATTTTCATGTTTGGGGGGTCTGAAAAGAGATTAAAGGAGACTCCAAAGAGTTCCTTTTTCGTATAGTTTTTACGAGTCTGAAAAGGTGATGAAAGTATACTCGGTAAGATATTCTCATGTATTTATGAGCACGAGAAAGAACAAAGACTGAGCTCGGTAACCTATTCTCATGTATTTACGAGCACGAGAAAGAACAAAGACTAAGCTTGGGATTGGTTTCATTTTTACACAAGCTTGAAACAAAGTAAAACTATGCTTGGGTAGGTTTCATTTTTTCGCGAGCTTGAAACTAGAAAATAAACTATGCTCGGGTTAGGTTTCATTTTTTCACAAGCTTGAAACAGAGAAAAACTATGCTTTGTATTTTTCCCCCATCATAACAGGCAGAGGCTAGAGACATGCCCCTCGAGCTTTGTTTTGTCTGCTGACTCTTATGTTGTCACCAATTTCTATACCCAATGAGACTCCTGTCTATTAATAGGTAAATGTTCACCAGAGAGGGAGGAAGAAAGAGGATCAACTGACATAGGAGGATGAAATGAAGGTTCATTTACGAGATCTAGCGAAATACTCAACACAACATTTACGAGATCTAGTGGAAGACTCGACTCAACATTTACGAGATCTAGTGAAAGAATCGACTCAATGTTTATGAGATCTAGCGAAAGACTTGACTAAATTGGAGGGGGGTATGTTTAATTTTTTAATGAGCTTGACACAGATAATGAATTATGCTCATGGTTATCTATTTCATTTTTTAACGAGCTTGGAACAATAAAATAACTATGCTCATAACCTCTGGGTTCGATTCCCATACCTCTGTTTCATTTTTTAATGAGCTTGCCACCGAGAAGAAAACTATGCTCGAAACCTCGTCTTGATCATGGCTTCTAAGAGGACAAAGCTTTGGAAGGAATACATGTCAAGGGACATGCCTAGATCATGGCTTCCAAGAGATCTCCATTGGACGAGAGAGAAATGTTATGGAAGGAATACATATCGAGGGTCGCAATAGGGGTAGAGAGATTAGGCTCTAATAGCCCTATTGAAGAGATCATCATGTCAACTACTGGATCGAAGTCAAACAAGATGAGCATACAGTGAGAGGTTTCTTCTCATTGGCGATGGAAGGCATGGGAGATAACACCAAACAATTAACCTGTGGCGGGGGGATACCACTTGAATGTAAAGAACATTCAGGGAAGTTAGATGGTTGGCAGTCATACAATAATCAGGACTAACAAACAAAAGCCGATCAATGGTCACAATGTTTCCATCATGAGGGAAAGACATCACTCGAAAGAGTGTGGACACAACGACTTCCATGGAATATAGTTTCGTCCAAGGAGAAAATTAAATTCCAAGGGACCTTGCACAACCATAACATCAACACAGACAGTTTTTCCTCCTAAGGTGATCGACAGTTGAGGAAGAATCCCTAAAGGTTCACTAGGTATTTTATTAAAAGCCATTATATTATTATTGGTTGGCATAAGCTGAGGAGAACCCACAACTTGCCAATTAGTTGAGGAAAGAATGCTTGTAGAGGCCCCTTCATCTACAATAGTGCGATAGATGTCTTTACCACAAACACAGACAATGATTTGGAAAGGGATACTCAAAAGAAGATGAGGTTCTGCTAGACTTTTCCAATCAAAGGAAATGGTCTCAATACTTGGAGGGGGTTCTATTAAAAAGGGAGGGATGCCCCTTGTCCAGAACAATTGGAACTGACAAAGAAAACATCAATGGTATCAATTTTTCTCTCCAATGGGAGAGAAGAATGGAGCTAGATCAAACTCTTTGGCTTCACTCTTGAAAGGAAGAGTGGGATCGACTGATGATGAAATCAGATTGACTGCTTGACGAACATCACTCTCTAAAGAGGTAGGGGGATCAACCGATGGCGAAATCGAATCGACCACTTTGACTTCACTCTTTAAAGGAAGAGTGGGATCAACCAATGATGGATGCAGATAGACCACTTGGTCAACTGATGGCAAGTTGGGAGACAGAATAACTAGTCGGAAGTTGTGGTTGGGAAACAACAAGGTCTTCCAACAATTTCGAGGTTTCGTCCATACAAGGGAAAAATGTGAGATAAGTGACTCCCTTCACATAACCTACAAGGAAATATGACTCTCCTTTTCTTTTCTCCAACCTTACTTTCACTAGTTAATGGGTTTTCATCGACATGATGCCCATCGGCTGATGACACGGGGTGATGAGAACTTGAGGAACACACTTTTAGTACCTTGGGAATTCCAAGGAAGTCACGAAGAAGGTGGTCACCCTTACAAATCCTGCAAGGGTATTTTGGCTTGCGAGTTGTGGGGGTAGACTTCTCAAAGGTCTCAACTCTCCTAGCAGTAGCTGGTTGTTTTCCCCCTTGTTGATTTTTCTTCTTCTTCTTAACCTCCTATTTAGTAGCAATAAATCTTTCACCAGGTGAGGAAGAAGAAAAAGAAAAAGACGCAACAGGCGAAGAAGGCAAAGGGTCAACATGAGGTTGACAATCTTAAGATGGAGGGTTTGTATTCAACAAACTAGGCGCATTGGGAAAAATTGGAGTGGAAAACAACCATATAGGTAAACCTATAGTGAGTTCAGGTAAATTCAAAGTAGCAATATATGGCGAGCCAACATTTCCAAAAGAAGGAAAAATAAAAGGTTCCCTGGGAAAAAGGGTCCCTTGGTTGATAGATCCTGAAACTGATGCCATATACACAGACTCAATCCTAAGGTCAACTAAGGAAAACAAACAACACACATTAACAAAACTAGGAAGAAAACAAGCAAATAAACCGTCCCACAGTGACACCACTAGTTGGTGATGAAATCCAACATCGCATAATCTATATAGAAAGGGGTTGAGGTAGAGCGGGTGGAACAATTACGTTGGGGACCTGCTTAAGGGACTTACCCCTTGGTTATGAAATCCAAGTAGCCCAAGTGAGTTTGAACAACGTTTTCCCTAGGTACAACAAAGACTTTTCCCCTCACCATCACCTTGTTTATTAACCCTAAAGATATATGCCACTAAGGATACCACCTACAACACCAGAGCTTGGGGAAACAATCGACAGTCAGGTTGTACACGCAAGGGAAGGGTATTTAGACCCGAAATCCCCTTGAGAGATTCCTCATAGAGAGGGGTTTCTCCTAAGTGATCCCCAAGTGTCTTTCAACACTGTTTGTAATACGTGCACACCACACCACCAAGACTAACAAAGCGGGGTTAGTTACTCTGCTAGTCGCAATGTGACCTCGTGATTGACCCTTGTATGATAAGGGCTTCCCGGGACAAAGATGTGGAAAATGGATTTCTCTCCCTAACTCAAGATACTACATTTTTTTTATAGCTTTGGGGAGTTATCCTTACCACCTATTCCAAATCTCTAGACCTAAACTAATGTTGGTTTGCAGAGCCCTAAAAAGAAATTTTTCTAGATAGATTTTAATTAGTGCTTTATTTTAAGGTTGTTTGTTATTCAAGGACATGGAAGTGAAACTGATGATATTTTGACTCAACTATTTAAACCATACAAGACGAAAATGAAATGAAAGAATTTCAATTTCGATGAAAGCTAACTATGGAAAGGAGAAGAGTTTTTTTCCATTCCCAAATGCATAAACCCAAATGCAAACAACAGATATGCACCACCTAAAAAATTTGAATGCAATGCTTGTACTTTCCTTATTTTTCAAATTTAATGAACACCTTGAAAGAACAACAATTTTCTCTTGCTTCCTAATCAATAATGGATTTGACACAAATCCTCAAGCAAAAGAAATAAAGAAAGTAAGCAATCAATTCAAAGAAACAGAAGAATGAAAAGATCCTTAATCCAAAAAGATCGAATCACACATGTTTAGTCAAGAAGTCAACATGTGAAAGAAAGGGAAATCATCTTTTTAAGACCTCAAATTCCAAAAAGAAAAGGTTAATGGCCAATGCAAAGTTGCAAAAGAGTCCATGAATACTCTTGATGAAGAGTTTGTCAAAAAAGACAAAACAAGAAATTCAAAAAAGCAACTTGTAAAAATATCCAAATCAAATGAAGAAAGGCAACAAGAAAAGGTAAAAAGAATGATTAACACAATTATTTCAATCAAATTAAGCCCTTACCAAACATATAAGACCTCGAGGCAAAAATCAGAGCTAAAAAAACCCAAAAAGGCCTAAAACTGCCTCTGGAAGGAGAAGGACCCCCCCCCACAATGCCGACAGAGTGTCCCAGGGGTATGGACGCCCCCTAATAGACGAGAGAGGAGCATCCAAGACTCTCTGTAATGGTTGAAAAGGGAGTGTCCCTCAGGATAGAGACACTCTGATGAAATTCTGACTGTCAAAACTTCAGATAAACTCTTCAGAATTAAGAGAATGGACTAGCCAGGAGTGTCAAGAAGAACAAAAGATTATAAAGAGAGAGAAAAAATCACAAAGAGAGTGGATTCATAGGCTAGAAACCGAGAAGAACTAATTGTTCTTCTCTAGTGGGGTCACCAAATTTTTGTGGTGAAAGAATTCCCCCTGCGGACAGGTGAAATCCCCCTTAAATGGGTTTCCTTCGATTGAGATAGACTCAAACAAATGGTTATCTATTTTTTAATTTGCTTATCCTATATTCTTCATTTCATGAAATATAAAGAAGGAGAGGGAAGATAAGATGAACTTGCACACCTTTTCCTGAAGGTTGTCCTTGTTATCCTTGACAGTTGAGCTCTAAATCCAAGATCCTTTCCACAAGTTATCCTGCAAAAGACAAACTATGTTCCTTCCTACTACTATCCAAGGTTAGAATATAATGAACTGATCTACTAAACATGAATAGAGACGTGAAACAAGAATTGAACAAAAGAGATATAGAAATAGGCCAAGTTTTATTAAATTAAAAGCAATAAGTTTGCAACCTGTCGATGTAGTTGTTCCTTCAAGCCTGCTCTTCAGCCATTGAATACACACCTTGGATATTTTCTCTCAAGAACAAAGGTTTCTTTCTCTTATCATTCTCCCCAAATTTTCTTCCAAGATTGAAAGTTTGATGCTCAATATGGCCTCCCTTTTCACCATGAATGGCTCTGGTTATACATGATTCAAGAGGTCCAACTAACATGTCTATTAGGGAGTGTAGTTGAGGATTAAGTGGTTTAGGTTAGGATTTGTTTTATCCTCATGGTTATGACCTTTCCCAACATAGGGTGGAAAGTGGTTGAACCAAATCTAAGGTGAAACAAGAAGAACAACCTAAAAACCACCCAAATCCTTCTCGAAATAACTCGTTGGAGGATTCATGGAATTCGACCTAACTGCAAGGATGCTCCCCCAAAGTGGCAGACATGGAATTCTAGATGCTCCCTCTTAATTGGAAAAGGAGGAGGGATTCTCCCCCATACTTGGTTAGGGGGTGTCCTTGGTAAAAAATGGCCAAAAAGACGAGGTAAAAGATGGGTTTTCGACTCCCAAATGATGGTTTTTCTCCTTCCAACTTGACTAGGGATCATGGCATGTCATTTTACATGGTGTCAAGGTTGTAATACTTAGAAAAGTATGACATTTAGGCCACGATACTCAATAAAATACTCCAATGTAGTTGCGACACTTACAGGGTGAGATATCACAATTGCGACACTTAACAAGTGAGATGCGACACTTGGTTGGGTGTGACAAAATGGTGTATAACAACGTTAATGAACAGTAACGCACCAGTGTGTCCATGTTCCAATATCACCGCCGTACTTTTTAATAAAATTATATGCACTGAATAAATCACACCAGTGTCATTGAACAACACACACCAATGCGCCTAACTTTCTAAAGGTGCATCGATGTAGGGTATATATAAAAAAATTACCAAATCGATTTTCATTGTTACAATGCATCGCGCGATTTCAAACTCTCAAACAAGCACTGGTGCTCACCTTTTGTCCTAAGACGCTTTGTTTTCAATGCTCTACACCAACTTGGATAGCTCCATTGTTGGATTCCACACATTTACAAATTTTGGAAATTACCACAAATTTTCATTTCCTCTCAACGGTGCAACCATGCCTCCTTGGGACAGAACAAAGTAGGTAAATTATTTATTACCTTCATACTTGCATTTTCATCCAATCAAAATTACAATTTAGCTTGAAATTTGGCATTTTTTTCAATTTCTTTTTTTTTAATTTCATGCAGTGTGCCTGAACGGTTCGGCTTGCCCCAAAGTAGTGTGTATTGTGTTAAATACATAGTGAGCACCGTCGACGGTGCGTCTATATACGTCTACACCAATGTCATTCAAGCTAGAACATTGAGATAAATTACCAATAAAACAAAGTGGTCATTCCTTCAGAATGCTCTGATGTTGATGCATAATGGGATTCTACCCACACTAGTGCATTACACTCCATTAACCGTACTGCTAGGTCAATGCTATATAAAATTTAACCCAGCGGTGCACCAAGTTTAATCAAGTGCACTAGGGCGTACCATAAACATAATGCCCCAAAGAGTCAATGTTTAAACACAATGCCATACTTTATAATAAAATTATATGCATCAAATAAATCGCATCGATGTCGTTGAATATTACGCCCCAATGCGCCTAAATGTCTCAAAGCGCACCGAAGTAGGGTAAATTAAAAAAAAATTACCAAACCAATTTTAATTGTTACAGTGCATCCCATGTTTCCAAACTCTCAAGCAAGCATTGGTGCTCACCTTTATTCCTAAGATGCCCTATTTCCGGTGCTCTGCATCAACTTGAATAACTCAATTGTTAGATTCCATACATTTCCAAATTTTGGAAATTACAACAAATTTTAAATCTCAATGGTGCAACCATGCCTCCCGAGGACAGAAGAGACCAAGTAAATTATTTATTACCTTCCTATTTTCTTTTTCACCCATTCAAAATTACAATTTAGTTTGAAATTTGTGATTTTTTCAATTTCGTGCGGTGTGCCTGAACGATTCAGCTCACCCCGAAGTAGTGCGTATTGTGTTAAACAAACAATGAGCACCACCTCCAGTGCACTGCATAAATGTATGCATCGATACCATTCACTCAAGTGCACTGAGATGAATTATTAGAAACACAACGATGTGCCCTTCGAAACACCCCGAAACCGAGGCACAATGGGATTCTACCCGCACCAACACATTTCACTTCATTAACCACATCACTAACTCAACGATATATAAAATTTAACCTAACGGTGCACCAATTCTAACCAACTACATCGGGGCATATCTAAAAAATAACATCTTGACGCGTCAATGATCAAGCGCACTGTCGTACTTTATAAAATACATATGTGCACCGAATAAATCGCTTCAGTGTCGTTTAACATTACGCATCGCTATACTTCACTGTACTAACGACATTGCTAATAGAACGATTTGTAAAATTTAACGTAGCATTTCAACCATTGTATTCCAATGTACCGACACTATATACAAAAATGCATTGGGACATATATTGCACGATTTTTCATAGCGGGGCATCTCATTGAACGCCTCGTTCCCAGTGCTCCATCATTTACATGGTAGTCCATCCTTTGGAACTCTCTAAAACCGACGTACAATAGGCTTATACCTCCACCAACACATTTCATTTCATTAACCGCACTGTTGGCTCAACGTTATATGAAAATTTAACCTAGTAGTGCATCAATTTTAACCAACCGCACTGGGGCACAATGGGCTTCTACCTGCACCGACACATGCACTTCATTAACTACATCGCTAGCTCAACGATATATAAACTTTAACCTAGCGGTGCACCAATTCTAACCAACAACACTGGGGCGTACTTGAAAAATAACGCCTTGACGTGTCAATGTTCAAATGCACCGCCATACTTTATAAAAAAAATAGACGCACCGAATAAATTGCATCGATGTCATTTAACATTACCCACTGGTACACTTCACTTAACTAACAACACCGCTAACATAACAATTTATAAAATTTAACGTAGCGATGCAACCGTTGTAACCCAACGCATCGGTATTGTATACAGAAATGCACCGGGACATATATTGCCCGAATTTTCATAGCAGGGTATCTCATTGGGTGCCTCGTTCCCGATGCTCTATCCTTTACAATGCATCGAGGTACAAAATGTTCATGCTTCGCTATCACGGTGGTGTCGCTGCGTTAATAGTAACCCATCACACTGCTTCAGTTGTGATAATGAATTTTAGCTTAACGGTGCCCATCAGTCCACCAAACGCAATGGTGTCGTAAAGACAATGTCACCGGTAGACAACATGTCGGTGATCTAGTAGACATGGTGCACCGATGCATTCAGTTCAACAAAGCGCACCGTTGATTTGTGCGCTATAAATTTTAGCGTTGCGGTGTGCCTTTGTTAATGATATGGATCAGTGTTGTTAAAAGCATTGCATTGTTGCAGATAGTCCTATGGGATGCACCACTTAGTAGTGTTTTTGTTTTGATATAACACACCGACCGCATGGCGTATGTATTGTTGGTGGCACACCGATTGATTTTATTTTATTTTTTGCAAAAAAATAATTTTGGATTTGTTTAAATAGACGTCACTTATATATGCATTTGTTTTTTTAATTTCAATTTATTTTATCTTTATATATGTGCCTAACAATACTTGTATGTGAATCAAAGACGACGATGACGAGAGCAGGAAGAGGCGGGGTGGCGGAAGGTCAAGACAGACGCATTTGTGCATGAGTGGGAGGCAAGGGAGAGGGATAGGGAGGCTTACCCTCGCTCTATTTCACAACATACACATAAAATTTTGATGGATATTAGCCTACTGAAGTTTTATGAGGAGGGTAGATCCCTTAGGGGGAACTTTGCATTGTTACAGTGGTTGATCCGTTGCTGGGATCATGCGAGATAGGGGTTCAGGGTTGATCCGGATATGTGGTATCATCCCACAGAGGAGGATGTATGTTTCATCACTGGGTTGTTTAGGAGTGGGATGTATTTGCCCCATTTCCATGCGTTATCGCCTGATGATGTAGGAGAGACCTAGCTAGCACATGTGCACAGATATGTCAGTCTAGATATTCCTTCGGCTTCAAAGTTTCGGGGTAAAGGTGGTCAGTTGTGGATAGATGCATTTGAGAGATAGGGCATTAGGTGCATGTGTTATATGCTCTCATCATTGTCACAGTATAGCTCTGATGGGAAGTGCATTAGTTGATCTATGTTGTATTATGTGGATAATTTATTGTAGGAGCCCCGATTGATTAGGCGAGCAGATGTTTTTTTGAGACAGTTTTGTCGTGCATTAGATCATTGTCACTTTGTTTTGTCTAGGACAAGATTCTTCCCTTTCGCATCTGAGTTGTATAAATTATTTTTTGAGAGGGTTCATGCCACTCGACCAGTGGTACCCCGCTTTCCTAGTAGGCCTATGTTTGATGCGCGAATGCACATGTGGGGGTAGTTGATGCCCAAGAGGGGCCAATCCGAGTTTCTCATTACTCCGGTGGGAAGGGCAGTATTTTATTTATTGTCTAGCGAGAATGATAATGTCCTCAATATTGTAGAATACCCGTATGTGGGGATTAATTGGAGAGGATGTACAAACATCCGATTTACAACAGAGGAGCCACTGGATGAGAGAGGTAATATTATCGTTATGTTTTGATCAATATATTTGCATATTTTTATGTCTTATTTAATGCACATGTAATTTATTGTAACATTTTGTTTCTATTATCTTATACTTATTATCTATTGTTTTGTAGATATAGGCACATATGTTGGGGATGTGCCTCCCCAACACGAGAATGAGGTGATGGAGGAGGCAGAGGAGCAACCTCTAGTAGTATAGAGACCCCACATTCCATGCAGGCCATATATGAGAGTCTAACTAGAGGTGGCAAATGAACTATATCGTGTCATGACTAGTCACGAAGTGATACCTGTACCCCCTAGAGACATATTACGGGTAGAGGATATCTCTACTACATTGAGGCATTTTCCTCGTGACATGACAATGTTGATGCATGATATTATTGGTGTCGTCAACCTCATCGATATGTTGAAGGCTAATGTTCATTATCACACTACATCTAGCTCATCGACAAAGCCATCCACATCCTCTACTCCACCACATGGTCATCCTCCTCATCCTGATTCTCCTCCACATGAGTTGACTGCAACATCTGTTGATCGTCCATCCACGTCTCCTACTCCTCCTATTTTCCCTCCACTTGAACCTGTATCCACATCCGATCCTCCTCCCCCCCTTCTTCCTCTGCTTGTGTCACCATCCGTCGATCACTGTCATTCTCCTAGTCCACATGTGTCATCATCCATCGATCCCCCTCTTCTTCCTCTTCATCCACATGTGTCACAAGCTTTTGATGCTTTGGACACTATGATCACATCGGGTCCTGTTGATGCACATATTCACGATATTGATATAGAGACACTTGATAGTGCACTTTCGTTGACATTTGTTTCTGAGATAATTATTCTTGATAGAGGCTACCTTTGGTAGTAGAGACACTGGTGCACCTGGCTCTAGTGGTGGACCTAGCTAGTAGTTGTACCGATTGACATTTACACTGATTGTTTTATATTTTACTGGAGATCTATATATGACATGTTTATTGCAGATTTTGTTGAGATGTATGTTTGACATGTATATTCATATGTACATCGCTCATGTATATTATGTTTTTCATATAATGTTGTGGTTGTTGTTGTTGTTTGTTTTATAAAATGTAATACGAGTATGTTAATGATGAACATTGTTAATGATTTCTTTGCTTTTAAGTGAAATTTGATATGTATCACTCATTTAAATTTATAGTTTCCATATAATGTTTAACTTTACTTTTATGAAAGCGTTTAATTTGGATTGTGATTGCAAAAAGTTATAACCATTAATGTCATATAATGTTTTGTTGTTTAAGCTGAATTGCTTGTTGTCCATCAAGATACAATATGTTGATTAAACATGTATAGAAATGAAAATACTTAAATATGATGAGTGGAATGATTGTGATTTGAATATTATGTCTTTTTCATATATTATAATTATAACATTGTAACATTATTATTCAATAATAATAATGTTGATGGTGTAATAATAATGTTGTTTTTAAGAATTTCCATGTTCTTCCTATATTGACACTCATTTCAAGAAGAATGCGAAAATAATGATTAATATACGTTTATATTATTATAAAACTAAAGGATGGAGTGGAATAGGTGAAGGCCATGATAGTTGCACTAGATAATGTGGGGAATGCTATCAAAGTTGGTAATGTGAATACACCACAAGTATAATAGATGTTGCATGAAGTTATTTTGTTGGAATTATCCTTAGAAGTTCCTTCAAAGTAAGTATATATTTATTTGAATTTTGATTTTGTCAGACAAAAAATTGAGGTTTGAATATTTTTTAATATTAATTTTTCGTTAAATAAACTATAATTTAAAATAAATCTTTACTATTGTACGCCACCAACTTTGTGATATCTTAATCAATGCGTAGTAATTCAAAGGTTAACATAAATATATTTTAATACAATACAACATAAATTTGCTATAATAAATAATAAATATGACAATGGAAATATATCAAAACCAAATCTTATGTTTGTACATATATTTAATGTATTTTCAATATGGTGGTTGTAAATGGTTGTTAACTTTTCATATCCAACATAATTATACAATGAAGGGAAAAAATCACAATTTTCCATTATAGATACCCATAATAAAATGACACATCCACAATATAAATGTTCAAACAAATCATTTACATGAAATCAATCTTCTTTGCCATCACCCTGATTATCTTCATCGCTTGGCATTGTAACATTGTTGTTCTAAAAAATTAGTTTACATATCGGATCATGTCTTAGTACAAACCACCAATCCCCATCCAACACATTTGGGTAAAAAAACACTTGGTTGCAATGTTTTGGGAAAACATAAGGCTCCTTACTTTCAACCCACATTTTGTTAGAGTTAATACATATTATCCCACTATCACGATCTTCCTTTACATTGCAAGAAAAAATAATGCACTGAAACAATGAGAAGTCGACTTGCATGATCTCTTGTATCTTTCGAATGTAACCTAACTTCCCCTCTATCAGGTTCTCATCAAGGTGGCTAGCACGACTAGATTGGTCGAACTTGACCTCCACTCCACAATCTTGTGTGATGTGGCCTTTATCAACATACTCAGTGCGAAAATGATGTCCATATGCCCACATAGATGGGAAGAAATGCACTTATAAAAATGCAAACAAAGGGTGGTGTCATGTGTCTAATAACCAAAACATTAATAAAAACATAATACATGTTACAATTCGAATGTGTAATATTATAAATAGAATGTGGTACTCAGAGAGGTTATTACAGAGTTGTTGCACCCAATCCCTGTGTTTAGTGCATCCATATCTTCTCCACATGAGTTATGAATGGACACCGTATATTTCTCTTGTATTTGGTCAAACACCCAATTGTTGGGAAATATTCTTGGCATATTTTCTTTTAAATGATCAGGACAAAACATGCTTCTATAATTCAACAGTCGAAAGGCTTTCCTGTCATTGTCCCATTTCCTTCTTTTATCTTCATATAGTGTGACCCATGGTCGTGTTGCCTCTGTGTTGTAAAGAACAAATTTATTGATGACATCCATTTTAAAATTCGATGATGTATACAAAAATTCAAAACAAATAGCATGATATCGAATATATATTATCAAGTTAAAGAATTTTTTTATTGATGGCATCAAAATTTCTAAATTTGTTGATGTATAAAAGAATTCAAAACAATTAGCATGCCATGAAATTTATATTATCAGCTTCAATGTAAAAAAATTATTTGTAATAAATTGACAAAATATAATTGACTTACTCTTTATCAAGCGCCTTTTTCCATTCGTTTGGAGTAGCTCCCCTTCCCTTTTTTCCTCATCTTGATGGTCTTCCCAAATGACCGCCCCTTCTATGTCGTTAATTTGCTTGATGTACTCACTGGCATAATAAAACAACTCATACACCATGTACCCATTTTCCATAGAGTCGTTCGGTTTTTCCCTTTGTCGAATAAACCTATTCAATTTTTTTTGTGTACCTCTATAAGAAGAACATCCAACAACATGAGAGCACCCTAGCTAATTCAACTTCATCAGGTAGGTGAATTAGAATATGGACTTGCAAATCCATAAAACTCGTGGGCAGTTCCTTCTCAAACATACAAATAATCTCAACTATCTCTCGGCACCACCGTGGAATGCTATCCATATGAATCTGCCTTGATGTGATCCAACGTACAAATGAAAATAATTTCGATGTGGCACGTCTCAGGTCCTAGGGGAATTCATGGTTCACACAACCACGCATGAAAAAAGGATAATGAAGCTGCAAAATAGACACGTACGTCATTAATTTCCATAAAATTGTGAGTTCATAACATATTTTACCAACGTCATATATAACTAGAAGAATCATGTATTCAACATACATACCCTTAGAAGGTTCAGATGGTCATGTGATTTCAACCCCGACAAATTACCATCTACAGTGAAGCAAGGTCGTAGAGTTGACCCATATAAAGAAGGTGCCTTCACACCCAATATACCATCCTTCGCTATAGAAAGATCATCTTTCTTCAAAATCCATGGGACATCACCTTATTTAAATGACCAAGAGGGACCAACCTCTCCTCTAGTTTTGTTTCTTAGCCAATGTCTCTTTTTAGTATTCGAACCAATAATATCGCTTTTGACATCCATTGTGCTGCCTTTATTCCATTATATGTGCCTCCATAAAGAAGATGAAACATTTTTTAATATATGCATGGGATCTAGTAAGTGGCTAATCTTAAGATGCTTCCAATATGGAAGCTCGTAAAATACATATTTCCTTTTCATCCCAATGGGCATTTTATCAACATAGGTGTCAAAAATTTAGGATCATCGAACATAGGTTCCCCATTTGAATCAAAGAATTATGACATTTCCTTCTCCTTCTTTGCGTCATATGCCCTATTCCTATCCGTCGGTGTCATTATTTCAGGGCTTCATGTTCTCTTTGATTTACCATTGAAAGCATATGCAACTCTTATATAAGGGTGGTCTTTTGGGAGGAATACCCTCAAAGAGTAGTACATTGGGTTTCGTAGGTCATTGGACCACCTAACCTTTATAGAAAGTCCACAACATTTACATCCATGATACCCTTTTGTTACAAGACCTACGATGTTGACGTATACATAGCATGTTAGTGTCAAAAATATAGTTGCACCAAATGAAGTATGCCAAATAAAATTACAAATATAAACAAGTCAATGAACATTCTTACCAGAGCAAACTCCTACTCCTGGATAATCATGCATGGTGTATGAACATGCAACATACAACATAAAATCCCTCTTCATTGGGTTGGGTCTTGATACATCATATACATGTATCCCTTTCCATAATTGCTTAAATTCATTGATTAGTGGTTGGAGGTAGATATACGTTCTCTTCATTTGTCTTATACCAGGGACTATAAGAGCCAACATAATATGCTCATTCTTCACAAACAACTACGGGGGGATATTGTTATTGATCAATACCACTGGCGAAACATAATAATTGGTGTTTTGGAGGGAATATGGGTTAACTCCTTCCATAGCTATGCTTAATCCGAGGCTCTATACTTCATCCTTGAATTTGTCGGGCCATGTATCCTTTATATGCTCCATGGCTATTGAATCTACTGGGATTCACATAACTCATGGCTCACCTCTATGTGAGGCATGCCACCACTACAACATGGCTAATTGTTTGCAACGAAAGAGCCTTTGAATCCTTGGAATTAAAGGCATGTGCCTCAATATCTTATGAGGAGGATCATGTGCCTTACCCTTGTTTTTTAATTTATGGTACATGTCATGCCCACATTCTGGACATATGTCTTTGTCTGCGTATTCATTTTTGTATAGAATATAATCATTCATACATGGATGGTATGATATGTACTCAACATTGTTATAACAAATTTTGCCTCACCCCATGCAACTTGCTTGGATAGCCTTTCCATTTCCTTATGTAGACTTGAAGTGCACTTTTGTACCTTCCAAAGCCAAAAAGATCATTTTTCCACGTATACGCACCCTACTAGTTAGAAAACAAGTGTATACGCATGTTGCTCCACTACAACTTACATACATTGGGTTTGGTGCTCAACATTAAAAATTATGTCGCGTTTCCATGTCACGTCATGATCCAGATTATATTCGGCACGAAATGAGAGTAGAGATATAATAAAGCAATGTACAGAGATATCTTGGATATCCAATAATATAAAAAAATTGTATTAGAGATGCAACCATAAACATAGAGATACAGTTGCCTTCCAAAAGGCGTAAAGTTAATAGACATGGTGTTATTGGATAAATCTGTAAGTGCCGACACAAACCGATCTCCCTAGATCCACCTGGATCTAGAACAAAGCAAGACAGAATATGACTCTTTCCCTAGATTCTAACCATTGAATTAAATAGGAGGCAAGAACAAAGAACGTACCTTATTATCGCTTCCTTTGGTCTTTGTTTCTCCCGCTTCGCTCCAGTGCTCTCGTGCAGTCAAGACCAAGACAACACAAACCAACCAAAGTGAAGAAAGAACAATCTATTCAACAATCAATCTATGTATATGATCAAGGAATTATACAATAAAGTGGAATTAGCTTTATGGGAAAGGGACATATTACTGTATCATATTAATGGAAAGTAAAGATTACAACCTGAGCCTTGATCTTGCAAACTTCCTTTCGATGGCCCTTGGCTCCGACACACACACTTGCTCACTTGCGTGAAGAAGATCAACTCCTTTGGATGAACTTGCTGGAGTCTCCAATCTGCTGTAGCATCAGTCCTTCACACAATTCTTTTCACCAATTCTCCAATGAATCTTGCCTAACCTTTCTTGCTTAACCTTCTCCAAGAGATTTCCCTCAATATATAGGAGATAATGAATTAGTTACTTGGATAAGAATGATCCCAAAATATCAGGGAATCCATTACTAGGATAACCATTCGAATGCCATCTCATCCTTCTAGAAGCATTGAGAATTCATCTTTTTCCTTGCTTTAGAAAGAGTTCGCACCCTAGTAGTTCAACACAGTGCAAACTTCTCACACCCTAGCTTAAGGCAGCCTGTGAGAATCATGCATTCTCGCAGGCAAATATACTAGCAGCCTGCGAACAATCTTCAAAAATGAGTTTTCTGGAAGAGATGGAAATAACTTTTTCTCAGGAGAAAGTTCTTATGAAGAGCCTGAGTACACCATCATTAATACATCATCATGATGACCAAAATTATGGGTAACAGAATTCCCCCCAAAGTATGAGGTTGGAACCAGTGACAACCGATAGACTTTGTAAGCTGCATGTGTGTATCGGGAACCAGGAGCACACCTAATCGGAAACTTGCGAACGACCAAGCATCTGCAAAATATCATATATATCAATTCTGAGGTAGGCATTCCCATACTTAGATCACAGACTAATGACATTGTAGACATGGGTCATGGCCACCAATCATACATTGTGGATCCATGCTGTCAAAATATAGCATAGCCACCGGAATATACTGTGGATCTATGTGAGAAATTTCAAATCAAGACGACATAGCCACGAGATATACACAGTGGATCTATGTGTCGCAAATTATACATACTCCATCGCAACCTGGATCACAAAGATGATATCCAGGGTCTTCAATCTCATCGCCTAAAGTACGAATCTAACCATGTGATTACATGTGTTGAAATCGAACATGGCAGAAACCACTTGATTACCGGTCATTGATGAAACCGTTAACAAGTGTGAGGGAAATCACCATTGATGTCAATGACTCCCAAGGTACCATAGTACAATCCATTGAGTGTGAATAAATGAGTTGAAGTCGAACATCCGATGGAATCTTTCGATCAGAGGTCAATGATGGAAACCCACTATCGAAAGCGAGGAAACCTGCCATTGAGGCATGCAAGCTCCAAGGTACCAAATAATTTCTAAGTCTTGATTCCGGATAATGAGCTAAAGTCAACGGAACAAAACTCGTCACAGGAGGGCCTTGATGTATCCCCCATCAATGACATGAAATGAGTAACAGATTTTGAAGGTGAAACAGAGTAGGATGTGAATTGGACTGGACACAGGGAAGGCCGACATGGAGAGAATGGACAACTGCATATGGCCGACTCAATATAGGTTTCAAATGGACTTCTCTTGAACATATGAATGACACGACCAATGATTTGGAAACATTGACTCAAAGACGACACAGGGAATGACCTTGTAGAAAATCGAATGAGAGACAAATGGATTTCCCAAACTGGCTTCAAATGATGAATAGGGGGTGTCATGTTCAAGAGCGACACTTACTGCCAATCAATACGAAGATGAAAACATATCCCTTTCCCAAATTTTCCCCCACCATTTCTGGTGAGTACTTCTTTATTTTTACGCAAGCTTGAGGATGATAACATATGCTTGTTGATATAACCTCATCCTTCGGATGAGTCCCTCGGAGTATGTTTAACGAACCCTAAGAAGGAGTGGTTCAGTCCCATACGGGCCTTTTGATGTTTGTTTTACGAGTCCAAAGAAAGAAAACTCGGGGGTTTTTCATGTTTAGAGAGTCTGAAAAACACTTAAAGAGAACTCTCTCAGTTCCTTTTTCATAAAGTAGTCTGATGAGACCGAAAAAGAGATAAATTATCGCTCACCAGACGCTTAGTTCAAATACTTTATTGAGCGTGAAAATAGCAAGGTCGCTCGGCTATCTTTTCATGTTTAGAGAGTCTGAAAAGAGCTTAAAGAGGACTCCAGGAGGGTTCCTTTTTCGTATAACCTTGTTGATCCCGAAAAAGTGATAAAAGTATACTCGGTTACATTCTCATTGATTTACGAGCATGAGAAAGAACAAAGACTAAGCTCAATAACTTATTCTCATGTATTTACGAGCATGAGAAAGAACAAAGACTAAGCTCGGGATTGTTTTCAT
>ML795821.1:73813-110445 GCA_009831015.1 Picea engelmannii
ATAATAAGCCTCTTCGAGGGGGCAACCTCCTTTTACCCCACTTAAATGTTCAAGTACAAGATGATTCAAAATGAAAATGTCTCCTTGGTATATATAGGAGACTAGGAGGTTTTAATGGCCTAAAGACGACATAAATAAAATAAAATTACTAATCTAAATCACAACTAATTGCCTAAGCCGACATAAATAAAATAACATTACCAATCTAATATGCCCCAATTAAGTGGTAATGAGCCAATATTAGGGCTTAACATTTCCCCCTTCTTCCTCTATGTTGATTATGATAAATGCATTTTTTTATGACAAATCCACCTCTATTCCCTGCAGTTGCACCCAGAGGGAGTCAGTTTCACACTATGGGCAACCCCCATATTGGAGCTCCTTCAGCTGGGGGCAATGTTTGTAACCCTCACTATGTTGCCCCTGCAGGTATGGTGCCCATAGGACCTCTTATGAATCAGTTTGGAGGAGGATATTACCCTACCGAACATGGCCATGGTATATACCAGAACCCTGGATGGTCTACAATCCCTCAACACTAATATTTCTTGGGAGCATGGGCTCAGACGCTACAACTCGGGCTCCCTTTTTTGGCCACGCTTAATCTGCTAGATTTGTCGAGATTGATGAATGACTCGGTGCATCATGATTTGTCATGGCCCCCCGTCCCCACCAAGCTTCCTTCAGACATTCCAAATTTCGAGGGAAAGACTGCTGAGGATCCAGGTGATCATGTTACTACTTTTCATCTTTGGTGCTCATCTAATTCTCTTAATGATGACTCTATTTGTTTGAGACTATTTCAATGTACCCTCACGGGAGTTGCCATGAAATGGTACATTGAGACACTGGGGGAATATGCAAAAGCTTTAATCAGATGAGTTTGTTCTTTCTCAACCACTTCCAGTTGTCATCATAGAACTTTTTTCGGCCTTCTGCCAAGATAATGCCACACATATCTCAGAACATATCCAAGTGTGGCATAGATGAAAGAGGTTGACTAAATCCTACATTCCTCCAAAGTTTTTGTTGGAGTGGTTCCTTAAGTCTTTATTTCCTTATATTTCGAAGGATGTTTCTACATCAAGAGTAACATCTGAGGAAGAAGCTATTTTCAAAGCCCAACAACTGGACCTCAAAGATGCTCAGTCTGGGATGTTGTATGTAATTCTTCCTGACGTGCCGCAATCAAATTATGTCCTTAGACAAAATCCCGGGCCTCATGCCGATGGAATCACAGGCTCTACAAATGCTAAGTCTACAAACTTGGTGACGAACCAGTTGAAGGATTTGTCTCTAAGCCAGCCTATAGCAGGACAAGCTTTGGCTTTGTCCTCCACTCCCACTTAGTCAGTAGATGTGCATTCTATACAGTTGTCGGCCAACGCAAGTGGTAACTTGCAACCAATACAGAATAGAAAGAAAGGACGAGGTAATAATTGTAAGATTGGGAAAAATAATAACAAAGCCAAGGACGACACTAACAATGATAGATCTAATAATAACACTGGTGAGGGCAAGAAAAAAAAACGAAAGGTGAAGTTTCCTTGTAAACTTTGTAAAGATGATCACCTTACCCACCTATGCCCCAAAATCGAGGAAGCCTCTAGGCTCTTATCACAACTGCCCTCTTTGTTGACCAATCCGTTTCCGCATAATCAACACATGGCTTCGGGGTCCTCCCACACCAGAAATGGGTCGAGCGGGATTCAAAACCCATCAACACATGAAGGTGACCATCTATGTGTTAAGATGGTCAAGTCTCAGATTGATGTAGCCACTTGATCCCGTGATTACGGTTCTTCACAGACTGTTACATGTCCAAAGTCTCCCCCTCATCCAGAAACCCCCTTGCAGATTGAAAATCCAGAGCCTCCACCTCGTATTCCGAAAGGAGTACTGAAACGCTCTGCCCAGAACTATTCAATTATCGAAGATCTGAGTCAAACCCCTTGTGCGATGTCGGATTTCGAGGTTCTCCAGATGTGTCCTTCATAGAAGAACACATTTTTTATCTTCTTTAGGAGCTCCAGATCCACGTGGCTAGAAGGTTATTAAGTTTGACGTCACAGATGTTAAGCCTCGCTTGCCTTACCACGTGCCCTTTAAAATCCATGTGGAGTACATGCAATTTACCATCAAACGCATTGTAAAGCCATTGGCTCTCTGACTCTATCCCAATCTATGACTATGTTGACCACTATTGATGGACATTCTTTTCGACCCCACATAATTCTTCCTGCTTTTCTGGTCCTGCTAGGTGGAAACATAGTGGAGGTTGATGTTGAGGTGGTTGATGCACCCCTTGACTATAATTTACTACTAGGGTGTAATTGGACTTATGCCATGACCGCGATCGCGTCGTCTATTTTTTGCACTTTATGTTTTCCTCATGAAATAAAAATAGTGAGGATTGATCAATTGTCCTTTGTGCATGCTAGTCCTAATGCATCAGTTGGACCTTCGATCCCAATGATAGATAATTCTTGGCAGGAAACCAAGGATGTTGGTGTCGGGATGTTGGTGTCAGAATGTATCCCTCTCTGATGGGTACCTTTGATTTCATGGCACCAATCCATCACATTCATGCCATTTCCAGTAGATCTTCATCGTCGATGAGGTTTGTTCCTTTCCGTACATCATATTTCAACGACCCTTGGACCCTACCTTCCTCGACTATGTCATGTGAAGGTCATTCACACATTGGGATGGCAATGCCACTGTCAGCGGCAAAGGTTGTGTATCAAGATATTCTTAACACTATTGCTGACCCAGATCCTTTCTCCTCACAGACGGATGAGGAGGATCTCGTTCTAGAGCTTGTATGGGCCACCCATTCATCTTGTTCACAAGATTGCCTTGATGATACTTTACCTTCAAATGAAGCCATCGTAGAGGCCATGAATGGTCCCGATAGGCCTTGGGATGATATTCATCATCGCTCATATTTCCTCCTAGAACTTGTTAGGATCGAACATGATGACTTTAGATCTACCTTGAGTGAGATGGTCGATCACATTGTGGTTCTGCTACATATACATGGTATTTATGTCGAAGGAAACATGGTGAATATTTCTCCTACCGTCACGATCGTCATCTCTCGAATTCTTGGCAAAATTGAGAACGTATATAATGGTGCAAATTGTTCGCCTGAAGAAATTTAGATCTACACCGATCTCTTCAAATAATTATGTGACGTATTTGCTTGGTCATACGAAGAGATGCTAGGGATCGACCCCACCATTTTCGAACATGAGATAAAGGCTTATCCGGATTCTAGATCTATTCAACAACGTCTTAGAGTTGTTAATCCTAGTAAGGCCCTTGCTATTAAGGCAAGGGTAGAGAAGCTACTTAATGTTGGTTTCATCTGCCTGATTCCCTTGACCAAATGGGTTTCCAACCCCATTCCCGTGAATAAGAAACAAGGAACCATCCGTGTGTGTATGGATTTTCAAGACATGAGCAAGGCTTGTCCTAAAGACAACTTCTTGACTCCTTTCATTGACTAGATTCTTGATGAGTGCACGGGAAGCAAAGTTTTTTCTTTTATGGACAAATTTTCAGGATATAATCAAATTCAAATCAAACCTGAGGATCAACACAAGACGACGTTTATTTGTCCTTGGGGTACTTTTGCATATTGGAAAATGCCTTTCAACCTTAAAAATGTCAGAGCAACCTTCCAATGCACCATGACATTTGCTTTTCATGATCTCAAGCATATTGTCAAAGCTTACCTTGATGATCTTGTTGCTCACTCTCATAAGAGAGTAGATCACTCCAGTTACCTTCGATTAGTATTTGAGAGATGTCGTTACTATCACATTCGTTTGAAACCTCACAACTGCATCTTCTACGTTAGGTATAGCCATCTTTTAGGATTCTACTCTTTGAGCATGGGACCATGGAGGATCTTATGAAGGTTGAGGCAATACTTTGATTGCTTCCCCCGCACAACATTCAACAACTTCAGGGTTTATAGGAGAAGGCTAACTTCTGGCATTGTTTCATAGTGAAATATGCCAATTTGACGAAGGGTTTCGTGTGACTTTTGAAGAAGGATACTCTGTTTATATGGGATGAGCGAGCCCAAGAATCCTTCGATGCTATTAAGAAAGCCTTGGTATCAGTGCCTATGTTGAAGCCTCTAGACTATAGTAGAGACTATTTGCTTTATATCGCCGCGTCCGAAGGGACGGTTGGTATTAGGGATGATTTTAAGGATGGAAATTTATTTTAAAATGTAGAAACCTTGGCGAATCTTACTAATCTTTCATATGCCAACTATAAATGATTGGTGATATTTTTGTAAAAATATTCAAATTTCTAAGGATTTAATATAGTTTTTATAAAATTTTGGTGACTTTTAAGGTAAAATAATTTTATCCTATAGAATTTGGGCGAATCATTTTTAAAATAGCGAATCTTGTTTTTTGAAAAACCATGGAAAATTAGCCCATGAGCGAAATTTAGCCCCTAAAATCATCCCTGGTTGGTATGGTTCTGGTTCAGAAGGACGATGAGATCCATGAGCACATTGTCTACTATCTCATTCGAAACTTAATCGATCATGAACTTAAATACTCTCATGTAGAAAAACTAGCCTTGGTTGTCGTACATGTAGTTCAAAGATTACAACATTATATATTACTTTGCAAAACTATCGTAGTTGCAGATATCAATCCATTTCAATACGTATTTACCAGGTGTATCATAGGGGAAAATACTAGGCGTATCATAGGGGAAAAATACAATAAGTGGAATGTTATTTTGTAAGAGTTTGATCTCGATTTTGCTTCGGCAAAGTCTAAGAAATCGCTAGTTTTTGTCGAGTTGATATCATACTTCCCTCAACTAGATGAGGATATTATTCATGAGGATTCATTCATGGATGAACATATATTCCTTATCTTGTCTTCAGACCCCTAGTATGGAGACATTATAATTATCTTCAAACCTTGAAGCTATCCCAGCATCTATCGAGAGACGATCGACGACGTATACGTCATCAGGCTAAAAACTACCTTGTCATCGACAACACTTTGTATCGTCGAGGAGTAGATGATATTATGTGTCGTTGCCTGACTCACAAGGAAGTTGAGTCATTTTTTAATGACTGTCATAGTGGGGCTTGTGGTGGTCATTTGTATGGGCTTGCGACAACCCAAAATTTTTTGTGAGCCGACTATTTTTGGTCGTCAATTTTTAAAGATTGTGTTGAAGAAGTCAAGAAGTGTCACCCTTGCTAGGTGTTCGTTGGGAAAATGCGCTCACACCCAACCCCTCTTCACCCAATCATCACTGTCGGTCCCTTCACCAAGTGGGGGGTAGATTTTATGGACTGTAACCCAACTTCGGCTGGGGGGCATCAACATATTTTTGTGGAAGTGGATTAGTTCATTAAACGGGCATAGGCCATGACTACCATTAAATCCGATGCTAATGTGACAACATTCTTCGTATTCAACCAAATTATAGCCCGATTTGGAATCCCAAAGGAGATTGTCACTGATCATGGAAGTCACTTTCAGAATGAAATGATGAAGGAGTTAGGATCAAAACTGGGGTTTAAGCATGGTCATTCTTCCCCTTATTATCCCTCGGAAAATGGACAAGTAGAGTTGGTGAATAAATCTCTAAAGACCATCTTGCAAAAAATTGTCAGCCATAGTAAATATGACTGGCATCTAATGCTTTACCCTGCACTTTAGGCATATCAAACCTTGGTAAAGACTTCCACCATTTTTTTTCCTTTTTAGTTAGTACACGGTGTGGAGTCGATCCTTCCGGTTGAAAGCAAAATCCCTTCCCTTAAACTGGCAATTGAGCTCTTACCTGACACATCGAATCTTGAAGAATGCCTCGTACACCTAGAGCATCTAGATGAGCAGCATCGAGATGCCTCTACAACTATCGAGGAGAATAAATGATGTGTTAAGGTTCAATATGATAGGACTATCTGTCCTCTGCAGTATGTTGAGGGTGACTTGGTTCTCATGAATGACCAAGCCAAATAATTGTTGGGGGCAGGCAAGTTCAACCCCATGTGGCACGGTCCTATATCGTGCAACATGTTTTAGATAAAGGAGCCTATAAGTTGGAATATTATGAAGGGAATATGTTGTATGAGCACATAAATGGGCTCTACCTTAAAATATATTATGCTTGAGCCCTCAAGCTTGGGCGCGACTCTTTGTATACTAGTGTATCTTAGTGTATATACATCTTTTCCTTTGTGTCGTCAGATTGCTTATCAAGTTTTCCCTTGGTTGGTAGATGTCAACAGAGTCTTCAGTTTACTTAGGATTCACAGACGGTGCCAATCACCATACACGAGACATGGCTTCCATCGCGTGGGTCATTTACTGACCCAAGGGCCAACTCGTGTCTTCAGGTGGCGTTTGTCTGGAACCATCAACAAATAATGTGGTTGAGTATAGAGCCACTATAGAATTAATACACAACACCATTTCACATGGTGTTCGGTCTTTATAGGTTCGCCTGGACTCCCGGTTAGTCGTATGTCAGTTAAACGATAGTTACCGTGTGCGATAACCTACTCTACTCTGACAATTCCTACGGGTATGACTTTTGGAACGATACTTTGATTTTCTTACTTATAATCAAAGACCTAGAAGTTATGATTATGTATCCGATGCATATGTTAATTATGTTTTAGATTGGAATTTGTCACATAATTGAAGTAAAGAAAACACATTCATGTATGTACACATTGTAACATATATAAGTAAAGCCGAGGACCAAATTTTTATATTTCATCTTTTCAAAAAATATGGTGTCATAGTACAAAATGGGGCTCACACCCTCAAAATACATATATGGTCGGTATATATATGACAATGCAATTTATGCCTGTGGCGCTGGATGCGTATCATGATAGCACAGTACGACGTTTGCGAGACGTCAGAAGAGTCATAGCCACACATGGGGCACACCCACCACTTGTTGATGCATAGCCTCTGGCAGATCCTCCACTTGAACCATAGGAATCTTGTGCGTCAATCGAGACAGGTTCCCCTGCACTTTCTGCAACACTCTCTCCACATCTCCTGCCACATGCTCATCTCCCCGACTCCTTCATCGATGTTGTTTGAATCCATCTGGTCGTCATGGACCTACATCTGCATGACAAAGTAATTGTTAATACTTGATACCATACAAACATATATGTGTTTTTTATTCTTTTTAAAAGACACAAAAAAATGAAATATTTTAAAACTTTTCTTACAATTATCACCGTAGGTGGAACATGGTGGAAAAGGCATATATGGATCCCCTCTATAGTTGATCCCAGCATAGGGGTGGTCGTCAATGGTTATGACCTGTCAGTGCCACCAGAAAAAGAACTCGTCACTGTAGGGGGTTGACACCCTGCCACCTCCTAGCCACCTCATCATGTCGGTTCACCATGACATGTCTAGATCGCGCGGTCCATGTGGAATGATCTCTACTCTAGGGCTTAAACCTGGAACCCGTTCAAAGAAAAAACTACACAAAATGGATGCAAACCCGAAGTTTCTTTTTCTCCCTTGTTTGCAATCTGTCAACTGGCTCTTCATGTTAGTCAACAGTGAGGTACACCAGTCATAAACACTCCACTGCGTAGAACATGAGTGGCCTTTATGTCTGGTGCACTGAGGTCAACCCCAAGATCTGTGTAAGAACAAGTACGACGATCTTCAAGCTCAGGTTCTCAATCACCCTGATTAGGTGTTGGCTCCCTATTTTATCTATGCCTGAAACACAGCGGGTGGAAATGTAATCCTTCATGGTCATACCACCCTTAGCCCCCCCGGCCTTGAGATTCACTACCTCACCCCGACGAGACAATCTTGTAATGAAATATATGTCATCTACTTCAATCCTCAATGGTTTCCCATCGAGATGGAAGGCTTTTATCTCTGGATCACAATAGTTTGCGAGCATCTGGAGTAACCTCACTTGAGCCCTCATTCCTTTGAGATCCCAAAATTTATAAAGGCCACATATTTTTAAAGCTAGTTGGGCCCCTTCATCCCTTTCCACTGCTGCATCTACCTCTTCATGCTCCTTCTCCCTCCATTCAAGCACCATCCTGGCAAAGGAAAACCATTTTTTAAGTTAAATTTTATAAAAAAATTGTTTACGGATTTGTATGCGGGATATCATGTTAACATTCACGTACAGGGCCACATATACACGGGAAGGCTTTGAATTGCATGTGTGCACACCTCCATGTATGCGACCCGATGAACTATCACCCACATACACCCTAGTTTATATGGTGCACCCTCTTCAACTCAAAAAATGAGGACTAAATTTGAATTTTAATACACTGAAAATGAAGAGGGGAAGGGAACTTACTTGGTATAGACGGTTGCTAATTCCATTGATCGTAGCTCCCGTAATCGACACTTGAAGATCATGCGAAAAATGACCTAAAATGCACTATGTGGGTGAAAAAATTCAAATGGTATGGTAAAATGGTCTATTTTTACTATTAGTAGAAGTTTTTTACCCATTTCATATAGATTGGGCTCATATTTTGACCTTATGGACTAATAGTACAATGGAAAGAGTTGGTTTTGGTGGTTTTGTACAAGAATTTTTTGCGGTTTCTAGCGTCATATCGCCCAATCGTGCCTTCGACATATATTTTCTTTCACTAGCATATAGCATAGGTTGTCACTCAATTTTGCATTCTTGCCTTATCCTATGACTATGATCTATATACCTTAGGAACAAACCCATTTATTAGCGACACAAAACCTTCTTAATGCTACTAGAAGTGTCGTTATTAAGTGGTAGAGGCCTACCAAACATGGGTGCCCTAGTTAGAACCTTTGTGCCATTTGGTGCCCATGCATAAATTATTTCATAGGACCGAGAGTTCCTTATAGTTCTGATATGACTTTGTGTTCGAACCGCATATTCTTACTCACAAGAATTTTGACCTTCACCCATGGGACTCCCCCCCTGAGTCTTGGTTAAGCTCTTTTTCGACTCTCTAAAAAAGAGAAATGATTGTCGAGTGAACTTGTCTCTTTCACACTCGTTAAATGGATTTGAAAGGATGTCTATTTGGTGTAAGTTTAACCCTTTTTTAGACCAAGTAGACTAATTACGAAAAATGAACACTCTAGTCAACATTGGCTAGAAGAGTTCTCCTAGGTATTATTTTGTACTTTTTCGGGCCTAGGGGACTAACTTTACGAAAAGGACATTCTTTGGAGTTAAGTTGTAATTGCATTCCATTCTCCTGCTTGCAGTATTGAGCCTATTATTGGTTTCGACTTTCTCATTATAATCCTCTTACCTCAACATTTTGCATCACTATCCAAGAAGAGCCTTGTTTATATCCTTTGCAGCATGACACCATGTACCCTAAGAGGAAACATTCCCTTGAGTATCCATGCCCCGCATTAACTTACTTGAATTGAACATAGGTATGTTCCACTGTTTGGATCCAATTTCTTACTCGCGACACTCGTTTCCTCTCTTGTATCATAGTATTTATTTTCCTATGAAAAAACAAAAAAATATGGTCGGGAAAAGAATATTATCTCATATTGGCAGCAGTCATGTCACCTTTGAACAAAGGAAATTTTTTTGAGTCTACTTGTCATCCATAGTTTGGGTTTAGCATGATCTAAGGAAGATGAGCTCGTTGCCTAGAGTTTACTCCTATGACTGGTTATTCTTCCAGTCCCCATGGAGAGTTTGTTGATGCCTCCTGCATCATGAAGTTTTATCATCGAGTCTATGTTGCCTAAGTTAACCATATGTCTCATGCTCTTGTTCTAAGGAATTTTATAAGCCTCTTTCGACCATTTCTCTGAACTCTTGACTTTGCATATCGACCATACTCCGAGTGTGTCTCAGAGTCACATGAAGTTGTAGTCCTACCATGCACCCAGGTCCTACTTTAATTATAGGTAGGTAACGTTGAACCCAATAGTGGACATCTCCTTATTGGTCGCTGACTGGGGGGGTTTCCTTTGTGTTCAACGATGAGAAATCTATTCATAGATTGGGATTCATGTAGTGTCTTGGATGGCATTACCCTTATTGGTGGTTTCCTCACCTTTGTCGACATTCTTCCTTATTGGCTGCTATTCAGAGGGTATTTTTCGTGCACTACTTGCATCTGGTGCATGCGAAAGACGCACAGGTTCATTGCTTCATGACACATCCTATTTGTCCGAGCTCCTCCTAATCATCAAGCTATTGCTTTGTACCTCATGCTAACTGATGAGAGACGCCTTAATGCTCTCCTTTCAGCGGGTCTCTTTCCATCGACTTCAACTCATCTATTTTGGAAATGAGACCCAGAGTCCTATGAGTACCTAGAGGCTTACAGTCATCAGTGGCATGTTCTCCTGCCATCGAAAGTTGGGAATACATCAATTTATCCTGATCAATGTATTATTCAAGTGTTCAACCTCAACACCCTTATTGACACTTGTAAGAATGTACTCGGTGCTTTGATACCTACTTTCATTATTGGTAGGTTGCCTCACATTTGTTAACAATATACCTTAATGACCGATGTTGTTCCAGAGTCTGTACTTAAAGCTTAGAAGTATAGTGTCTAGGAATCCGAAAGTGGGTAAAGGATAGAGAAGAGAGAAACCTCAACCTTTGGCAAGGGAAATTAGGGAATATTTATGTGTTGGCATTGTCTAGCTTCCAACTGTTCCTGGATGTTTATATCCTGTTCAATAACTGCCCATGAACGTTCAAGTTCAACCTAGGTAGTGGCTGTTTTGAGAATAGTACTGAAAAGGTTTAAGGAAATATGAGTTTGATTTGATAATCCGGGTTCGATATTGGGCTGTGTTGGTACAGGGACAGTCATGGAGGAACAGTAAAATAAGAAAACTTCAGAGGGAAATTAAGTGTTGTCTCAATTCGGTCGTATAAAAGAGAGTTTACGGTTTCAGGAATAAAAAGGGAATGCAAATCAAAGGCTCTTTCCCGTAACTGGGTTATATTTTAATAAAATGTATGAGGTGGGAGAAAAAATTTAGCTGTCTATCAAGTAAGGCTCCTATCAAGGGAGAATATCACGTATAAACAGAAGAAGAAAAATGTAAAGAAATAACCTGACGAAGCATAAAATATATATAGAATTCTGAAAGTGTTGACTGGTCTTATACCTGCTGATAGCTGGTACAGAGGAAAAATAGTAAACAATATAGAAAACCAAAATTCATTCACTATAGTAGAGGTTGTATTAAATTATAGCAAAACATTCATCAGATACGAATATGAAATGAAACGAAATATGAGATACAAGAAAACAAACTCATAACACAGTCGTGACGGAATTGAGAATCTTCAGATTTTCTTTATATTAACTCTCAAAATGTAAAACCTCTGTTACAATCCACACAAAAAGGTCCAACCTTTCTCTTCTTATCGAAGAAGAACTCATTTGGAGGGAGTTCTTCCACCCTTATAGGCCTCAATTCTTCATTTAAGATCCACCCTGTGTCAATATTTCCCTGAGTTGACTGCAAGGGAGTAACTGATGTGATAGGTTCTCCGATTTGCTTCGCTGATTGTCCCAGAGTAGTAACCGGACTCTGCTTCTTCGACGGGTCGGGAGTCTTTATCTATGCTTTCGGACTCTTAGTTTTCTCTCCCCCGTCCTGGTGTTTTTCTTGACCGGGAGTCGCATCCTTGGAGCCTTTGGCATCTTTTTGTTTAATCTCCGCTGTACTCGGATGTTCACCCCGTAATACTGCGGGAAGACAACTGCGTCGATGTTCTTGGAATTTTAGAACATAGACCCTCTCTTCAGGTGCCAAGGTTTGTATCCGAGCTAAATTCTCGGCATAAGATCTTGTGCCTCGGAAAATGTCATCCGAGGGTGAATTTTCGTGTTCAAATCTCTTGAGTCCACAACTGGCCAAATGATTACTCATGACCCTTTGCGGATCGTGCTTCTTGTATTCAATAAGGACCAACTTTAGGTCTTCCAGGGCTGCTGCCTCAGCGTTAGCATGCCCGAAATCTAACAAAGAATATGAATTTAAATGAACAGGAAAAGGTGGCCATACCTTTTTTGAGTATCCCTTAAGCTCCTTTCTTATACCACATGTTAGCTCCCAAAATGAATCCATCACTATGGTTGCATTTTGTGGTTGATAGCATGGCTATTGGTAGTTGTCTCAAATTTGTTTTTGAGTTTTTCTAGTAGCAAGACTTAGGTTTTGATTTTTGTCTTAGAAATAAGACGACACATAAAGGTCTTCTCTTTAAAATTTTCATAAAATGCTTTCAACAGCTAACACATGTTTTAAAGATGATGGTTAGTTGGTGAAAGTGGTGATTTTCAACAGCTAACGAGCATTTCTCACGGGTTGTGCGCTGGTGAAAGCGATGATTTTCAACAACCGAGGAGCATTTCTCACGGGCCATTAGCTGGTGAAAGCGGGGATCGCGTGCGTTTTATCCACGTTTTAAAAATCAAATGATGATACGCTCAACCCACGTCATGCAATCAAGTATGATGCGCTGGTGAAAGTGGATAATGATGGAGACTTGGGTTTGCACGTCTAAATCAGATTGCAAAGTAGATCTCGTTCAGTAATGCATGCTTCACAATCATGGCGTCAGAAATGGCAAATTTGAATCCATTATCGCAAGTACAGGTGCAGTACTACTTGGCTGACGACATCAAATCGGCTCATCGCTTCCCCAACACGCATCGCTCACAAATGTATGCTAAATTTTTAATGTTGAAGGACAAAGCCGAGTGCTTTCACCAAAGCAAGACCTCAGCCCGGACAACAGATTGAGATGTTTGGTGTGCAGAATCGTTTGGGATTTTGAATCGCAAATGGCAAGGAGATGCAGTGGCTTGTTATTGAGAAAAGAACTGGACAATCTATCCTTCCTACAGGCGCACCCAGAAGTGCAAAAACACTTCTTAAATGCAGGCTGTATGGAGTATGTCGAAAGGCTACAGAATGGCTGTCACCAATCAACAGCAGAGGCTTTTGCTAAAACGTTTGACGGGAATAAGTCCTGTGTTGGGTCCTTGGAGATCATTGTGGATGAAGCTACCATCGCTGCAGCGACCAACTTACCAAGAACGGGCTAGAGTTGGTTCAAAACGACTGTCACCAAAAACTTAAATTTCAGAGCATATTTGAAGGAAGAATTCAGACACAATGCATGGAAGAAGAGCATGCCAGTTTCCCATTTAGAAGATGAGTGGCAGGATTTGTTTAAGGGCATCCAACTCTACATAACTTCAGAAGGCAGGTATGACAAACTGATGTTGTATCATTTCAAGCTCTTAGACCATTTCACAGGTAAAACTCTCCTAAATCTACCTTTCTTCTTGCACAAGAACTTAACCAAAGTTTGTAAAAAGATTAGAGCTGAACCTCTAAGTATGAAGAACACTCTTTGCCACTTTGGCCTTATTAAATTGATAATCCTAGAAGAGTTAAGACAGAAGGGAAGGACCTGGCAACACTTTATTTTTTGGGAGGGCTTTGAAACTCAAACTCAGCCCATGAATGAACAGGGGAAAGTAGGAAAGAGGCAATTGACTCCTCAAATCAGCTCAAGGAAGAGGAGAACCCTTCTAGGGCCTCCAGAAGATAGAATGTCTGGTGTGAAATCTCACAGGTCAAAGAAAAAATTGAATTTTGAAACTACTACAGAGAAACCTACATAAAGGAGGAAAAACATTTTAAACCTGCCATACACAGACTCAGAACCAGAGAAAGAAGATGAGAGTCCTGCCATCAAAAGTCCTGAACATTCCATTGAGTTTGCACAGAATTGTGATACCTTTACTCACACCGAGGAAAGGGAAACATCAAAGAGCACTAAGTCGAAGAAAACACAGAAAATCAAGCATCTCAAAGAAGTGATCGCTCAACAGGAGGTCTTAGAGAGGGTAATAAAAGAAAGATACAAGAAGCTGTCTGATAATTTTGCAGAAACCAATGCTGCATTTGAAAAGCTGGCTCATGAAAGTGTCAAGGAAAAGAAGAGGAAACATAAAATCACCAAAGACTATAACAGTCTATGGTGGCTAGCAAAGTGCCTTAAAAGGAAAATAAGAAAATTGAAGCAAAAGAAAAAATCACACCCAGATTTGCAAGTGCTTGCTCAGGTTACTGTGAACATGCAAGGGGATAAAGCGGAGACACATTGAGTTTTTGATGGAATCACAGTTTTGGAGGTGAAAGTTCATTTTGGGCTAAGGCAGAGCTTTCACCAGCGCACATCGTAATTTTACAACCAGTTAGCTGGTGAAAGGCAACGCTTTCACCAGCTAACCAGTGAATCATAAAGTGAGTTAGCTGGTGAAAGCAGAAAAAACATTTTTGAAAGCTAAGGATGGAGCAGGTCATTTTTCACAGGTTATAAAGAGGTTCCAGAGTATCAAAGGGATAACAACTTGCTCAGATAAGACTCTGCATCAGAGATTCGTGGGAGTTTTTGAGAACCACATGCTAAAATGATCTCCTAAAGTATCTACTATGAACAACTGAAGAAATCCACCTGCCAAGATAGGTGCCTCTGCACGTTTCATAACACCACAGATTCCAGAAGCTGAAGAATACATATGTCAAATTTTGAGATTGAAGACAATTCGAATGCTAGTTTAGTCATTAAGTCTTTGTTATCAAGTTGTTTAGTTAGATTTGAATTGCTATTTTTAGATACAGATCCAAGTTTTTAGGATCTTAAAAACTGATTGTAAAAGGCTATAAATGCCTATCTTTTCTAAGAGACAAGGGTTCAAACTGGGAGATATTTTGTGCTACTGTATAGACTCTTTTTACAGAAATAAAGTTCAGTTTCCTTTCGTTTTCAATATCAGAAATCCATCTTTCCCTTTCTGTACTTTGTTTCAGTTTATTTTAGCTTATGAAGACTGTTATCTCTTTATTAAGCTCATCGACTTGAAGTAAAGGATTTCTTTCTATCTTGCATTAAGCCCTACATTCAGTTGTATTTGGCAATCAAGAATAGTGTTCTTCATCCCCTCCTTCAATTTACTTGATCTGATTATTGTTTCCTGAAAGAACTGTTTCTTTAGATGTATGATGAGTGTCTATTACATTGATCATTAAAGACCCCATTGTCCCAAGCATATCTACACATTATTTTTAAGTTACCAAGCACCCTTAGTCTACAACCATAAGGAGTTTCTTGGAGTGATAACACCACCGATTATTGTTTGTCTAGCAACCTCACGACAATCCAGCTTGTCGGGCATGCATAATGGCAATGCACGTGGGGGAACAAAAGCCCCGAAAACTCTGAGATATGAGAATTCGGCTTCTACATACCAGTCAACTATGATGCTCAAATTCGTCACTATACTATCCGAGATCCTGGGTGGCGGGTGGCCGAAAATAGTGACATGCAACGGTACCATCACCCAGTTGAAGATTTCATATACAAAATCTGCCGCTTTGTTTTCCCACAATTTTGAATGATAGACATGGATGGGCTCGTCCTCTGCTGGAGTCCAACTCCAGCTCATGAAGGGAAATGGTGTTAGAAAACACACGGCGTCCATAATGTATGTAGACATAAAAAATGAAGAAATCTTGCCGCTCTCTTTCTGCGCCCGATACTCTATAACCCGAGTGGTCAAGCTATCAAACAACATTTTCGCCCAGTTGTAGGAACAGCCTTCGGCGACTCGATATATTAGAGGCACCCATTGAAGAAAGAAATGTGAGGTGTCCTCTCTCCCGTATAATCTGCATGTCATCATAGCTACATACTTGAGCTGTGTTTCCAAGGAAGCTATTGAATATATACCATGACTGTCTACCCTGAACTTCGCAGGGTGCGAAACCCAATCTCTTATTAGGCTAGACATAGTCTTGTCATACTGTACACATTCCTTCTGTTTGAATTCTTCCAATAATTCGACATCATATGTAAGGTCGGACGTTGTGGGCAACTTGTATATAGCTTGTAGATGTTTAAGTCTGAAAGTCCCGATGGTGACCTTCTACTCATTCATGATGGTTCTGGTTGGTATGTCCACATGATCTAATGCCCATCGGACCATATCATAATAGGGGAGTAGTCATGGCCCGGCTGCTACTTTATGCATTCTCGATTGAATGATGATCTTATACTTGGTGGTTATGTCGTCTTTTTCATTGTCGCTGGAATCATCAGAATAATCCACTAATTCGGCCTGCAGAACATCAGAAACGAATGACCAGTTCGGGACAGAGTCGACACTTCGAGGTGAAGTATCAACGACGTTGTCTGAACCTTGTCCCAAAACCTCAACACTGGCTTTCTATGCTTTTTGCGGGGCCATGACGGGAGATCCTGCTTTGGCTCTTCTGCGATAAAAATACGTATACATACATAAGTTAGCTTGCTGAGAAAGTGTGCTCTGCGTAATATAGAAATGAATTTGTTATAACAAATAACAACCATCTATATATTCGAAAACTCGGTACTTTTTAGAACAGATCTGTCAAATCATGTTTAGAAATAAATTTAGAAATAAAAACCCAATCTTTATTCGTCGATTCGCCTTATTTCATAATTAATGCCATAAATTTTGGCGGTTCGAAATGTCAGTTGGTGTAAGGAAGAATTAATACTACCTCGTAAATTGTGCAAGCATCAAAACAAAGGAGATATTGATTTAGCTTAATTAATCAAGTTTTACCAAAGTTAATTAATCTTTTGGTACTCGTTGTATCGGGAATTTTTCTTTAACCCTTTGAAACTCTAACCCCCGAATTTGTGATGATTGATTTTGGTTAATAAAACACAATTGTGATTAGGCACTTAATTAATTATGTAATTATTTATATTCGCCATATCATGACTCGGAGCTTCGAAGGTAAGTTTCCGGGAAGTTTGCATGCTGAGCTGCGAAACCGCGAGATCGCGATAACATGTTTTGATTAAAAGGGAAGATAAACTCGGATTAAGTGTTTAATTAATTATGTTCATATCTTTATCGTGACTTCGCGAGTCGGGGCTTAGACAATGTAGCTTTTTAAAGAGAAAACGCCGAGTGGCGAATTGCCGACATAACTTAACCATGGCTTAGCTTTTACCTTTAACCTTGACACGGGTTACTAAAATAAGGACTTTGTGGTTTTAGCTATCGGGGTTACGACAATAAGACTTTTGGATTTAGTGAACGCCGAGGTGCGAAAACCCGATGATGTTTAATCATGATTTAGGAAAATTTTACTCCCGTTACTACCCTGGGTAAAAATTTAAAGCGATTTCACCGTTTCGTTGCTCGGGACTTGTGAACTACGTGATCTATAGCATCCAACCTACGAAATCCTGAGGTAGAACAAAAAGGGGAAAAATTTGACGAAAAGTAGAACTCACCTCGAGAGTAAAATAATTATCGCTGCTTGCGTGATAAGACTTCAGAGATTTTGAAACCACAGATGCAAAATATGAAAACCATCTTTCGATTTCGAGCATTGAGACAAGAAATTTGAGACGGTCTAGAAAAAAACAAAGGCAGCTCCAACAACCAGTAATCAAACGAAGTCTCATTGTGTTCGACATCAACCCCTCTATTGACATGATGTAGACTTGCACCTTCGACGGATAATGTAGAAGACCTCCAACTTACAGTAGAAACATTCCTATTTTCTTGCTATTGTTCATTGGACCAATACCTATATGACTTCAGTGATCATGGGAGATCAGATTGTACTCCATTGTATATAGATATCTTCAGATTGATTTTGAGACTAGATTGCATTGGGCCTTGTTCATGACTATGATAGCCTATGACACGTGTCTACTTTGTATTTCCTATTTATGGCCATGAACAACTATTTGTTATATTTCCACATGGATCTACAATGTAATTCAGATTGGCAGCCATGTGTACACAGTCATTATGGATTGTATTGTTCTCATGAGTAACTAGCACTTTCAGCTCGAGTCTCCATTACTCCACTTCCGGGAATTATAATGTATTTCGACCATCGTAGATACTCCTCCGACCTCACACATTAGGGGTATATGTTATAGCAAATTTTGCCTCACCCCATGCAACTTTCTTGGATGGCCTTTCCATTTCCCGATGTAGACTTGAACTCCACTTTTGTACCTTCCAAAGCCAAAAATCACATTTTTCCAAATATACACGCCCTACTAGTTAGACAACAAGTGTATACGCAGGCTGCTCCACTACAACCCGCATACATCAGGTTTGGTGCTCAAAATTAAAAATTATATCGGATTTCCATGTCATGTCACAAGATCCATGATCCTTGACCTTCCATATACTGCAAGCGATCTGACTCAGCCCTTCAGTTCCATTGGAAGGCTATAAATTGAGCCATATCCAAGCCATGGAGAGGAGAATTCAACTTTTGAGAGCAAAGATTCTCTGGAGAAATTTCCCTTCACATTGAGTCTGCATCCCTTTATCCTTGAAAGTTTGAACTCATTGTTCAACCCCCAAGCTCTTCCTTCTTTGATGGAGAACCTCATTGTATCCTTTATATGAGCTTGCCTTTGGTGGAGGATTGAAGTGGTGGAGGCCCAACTGGAGGGACTTAGTTTCTCGATTTCGAGATGTGCCGACACAAAAGTTTTTCACCTATATACTTATGTTGATTATTTTTATAGAAATTCTCTTTTCTCGTCCAATTGATATCTTGCAAATATTTGAATTATTATTCCATGGGCGTATTTGTCTTGTATGTTAATGGATTATGCTATTCTATATGCTAACATTATATATTATCACCATTTTCTTGCGTATTTTGGTTGTTGAGGACAAGTTGCAGGTATAAAGCTTTGAGTTGCGTGCTCAATGGTGGTCTTCATCGGACGTCCGGATGAGGTAGGTCCTTGACCTTGTCTTGTTAGCATTTCATTTATACAACATAATTGGGATTAGAGTTGATTTATGCATGTCATTCCATCTGTTGTGGTTAACTCCAAGCCATCGAGAGATTTTCCTCGTAACAGAATTGGCGACCATACTAGGGAATGATCTTTTGTTTGGGGTTTGGAGTGTTTTTCTCTTGGTCTTGCTCTCTGTTAGCCCGAGTTTCCTTGTCACCTTATGGATTGACAACCTATTTTTACTTTGCATCTGAGTTTCTTGGCTTAATCCTTGCCCCGGTAGTGTTTTACTACATATACATGGTTTTTCCCTTGACAGATGCGTACATATGTGAGTTGTCCTTTTGTAGGGCGCATACATACGTGATTTTTGATTAAACAGTCAAATACATAAACTCTTTAGGCTTACTGGCCGAGTTTAGTGTTTGCTGGGTGATTTTGGTTGGTTGCTGAGTCTTCTTGGGTCTCTGTCATAACTATTGAGTTCTTACAGAGTGATAGGAAACCTTCTTAGTGTTGAATTTTCAGGCGGTATTCTTTCTTATCATCTTTTTCATTGGTTGACCTTGCACATTGGTTTGACTATTTGTTTCTTAGTATCCTGCTTGGATTGTCTCTTTTTGCTTGCAGTGGGGTCTGTATGTGAAGATGCTATTCAGTCCTTGCATTTTCGTTTTTTTTTTTTATATCAAAAATACAAACAAAAAAGATGCTCATTTTGCATTATGACATTTTCTCTTTTGGTTACTTAGTATTGATCTTGATACATGTGTAAAGATTGCATTTTATTCAAATTGTAGAAATTGCATTGAAAGTTGCGTTTAAAAGTGTACCATCTCTTGAGAATTTAAGATTAGGACGTAGCAATATTTTTATATAAATTTATTTGATATACTGAGTCATAATATCATCAATTTCACAATCACACCTCTTGAGTAAACAAAAGCCATTAAAAGTAACATTGATTAACTAAAATTGATTAGAAACCCTTTTATTTCTTAGGGTACACAAACAAGCATGGGATACAAGGCCTTAGAATAGGATTTTGTGAGTAAAATTCTCCAGGGCTATTAAACTAAACATATGTGTCTGAACAGGGAGTGATGAAATCCATTGTGTAATTAGTGACGTCAGGAGGCTCCACTCACACCGGAGTTAAGTAGGAGGTCACGTGAAGTTGGTTGCAAAGATATCCTTATAATATGTTCTTAGCATCATATATATTTCTATGGTTTCACTCGTATACGGGGGTCTTTCTAGTGCCTTTACCTCCATTAGAGGCAATGATTTCAAGACTTGGGGCTTTGTTTCCCTACCCATACGATGTACCGGACTTACGAATGTTCACCTGCACATTGGTTATATCGTGGTGGCTCTAGTTTCTTGACATAGATAACCACATAGGTTACTTGCACGAGTTATTTTGCAGGTACCTTGAGTCAGATAAGGGTCAGACATCACACAACATTTATGGAGGATTACCTCTCCAGGGGGATCTGACTGACTATGCTGTTAAGCCCACAAGGGCCCTTATAATTGATTCTCATACCTCCAATCTTTTGAAGGGAGTATCGGGCCCCTCTTGGGCGAGGCATACCTACTCTAGCGAGGGAGGCCCCTTTTCAACTACTATATCATGTTTGTGTGCATTTGGCCTTTTTATTTATTTATTTTGGTGTGCTCTTGGATTGTTAGTTGGCCCTAGGATTTGGGTTCACATCTCGAGTCTTGAGTCATCGTGGAGAAAGACTAGCCTCCTCGCAGGTCTCGCTGTTTGTTGAATTTACCACCACATTTTGAGTCTTTACCAAAGTTTCCTTCTAAAAGGCGTAAAGTTAATAGACATGGTACATATATCTCCACCTCCTAGACTTGTGATTATCCAGTTATGAGTATTGAGTCGAGTCCGAACGACATGTGGAGTCCCTTGACTCCTATACCTTCTTTTGTTAGTGGGATTTCTTTGACTCCTTCAGCCGCTACAGTTGTTGTGTCAGAGGTTCCCATCCTTACTCCTACCCAGCCTGTGGTTTCTACTCAACCCATAGCAACGAACCCTTTCAGGTCTCTTTTTGGTATACCTGGATACAATTCTCAATCCATACCTTCCGTCTCAAACCCTTTTTCTTTTGGTATGCCCAATATGACATCACAACCTTTATCCTCCATTCCAACGACTAATGCGAGTCCTAGTTTTGGACCTGAGGGCATGGTTCCTCTGCATACTCCTCTCTCGTTTGGTGGAGGACATATTCCCAAAATGAATCCTACGGTAGGAGGCCAACCTCCTTTTCCTTCCGGGTCTAATCCTAGTCTCAATGCTCCTAGATGGAGTACTCAACTGGGCCAACAAGCTACTTCCTATATTCCATCCTTTCCCCCTTCTTCCTCTATGTTGATTCTGACAAACACATTTGTTATGACAAATCCACCTCTATCCTTCGGACTTTCACCCAAAGGGAGTCAGTTTCACACTATGGGAAACCCCCATCCTAGAGCTCCTCTAGCTGGGGGCAATGTTTATAACCCTCACTATGTCGCCCTTGCTGGTATGGTGCCAGTAGAACGTCTTATGAATTAGTTTGGAGGAGGATATTACCCTACTAGACAGGGCCATGGTATATACCAGAACCCTGGATGGTCTACAATTCCTCAATGCTAATCTTTCCCGGGAGCATGGGCTTAGATGCTGCAACCTCGACTCCCTTTTGTGGCCATGTTTAATCTGCTAGAGTTGTCTAGATTAATGAATAAACCGGTGCCTCATGATCTGTCATGACCCCCTGTCCCCAAAGTTTCCTTCAGACATTCCAAAATTCGAGGAAAAGACTGATGAGGATCCAAGTGATCATGTTACTACTTTTTATCTTTGGTACTCATCCAATTCTCTTAATGATGACTCTATTTGTTTGATACTCTTTCAACGCAGCCTCATGGGAGTTTCCACGAAATGGTACATTGAGCTACTGGGTGAACATACAAAAACTTTAATCAGATGATTTTGTTCTTTCTCAACCACTTCTAGTTGCCATCATAGAACTTTTGTCGGCCTTCTGCCAAGATAAGGCCATGCATATCTCAGACCATATCCAAGAGTGGCATAGATGAAAGAGGTTGATTAAAGCCTACATTCCTCCAGAGTTTCTGTTGGAATGGTTCCTTTGTTGTCATGTTTGCAGGAAAAGTGTGCTTGTCATTGATGGCAAGAACAATAACGATGATGGAATGATTACAGGTAGAGTGTGCAATGACGACAAACAAGAAAGTAGCAATGGTAGCATCGGGAATGACGAGACCATGAGGAATTGTTGTCTACAAGCTCAAGAGGACTAGCACAGGGCATAAAGATGTAGTTTCCATATAGCCATAGGTTATCATGAAGGTCACAAGGAGCATGCACATGATTCCTTAGAATCCATGAGTTTGTAGAAGGAATCAAGCTCAGGAGCAATAGCACAAAGTTGCACTTAGAGCACAATTGTGGGCCAGGACTGAGGTTAACTTCATTTCCAAAGCTCAGGAGGAAGAATGATAGTGTTCGTTGGATCACCAATCCTGAATACCCGTTGACCATAAGATCAACGTCCAGTGACCAGAGGAAGTGAAAAGGAGAAGTACAGATCTGATCCGTTGGATTTGAGCGCCGATGATCAACAGTCGTTGGATCCAGAAATAAATGTAGGAAGGTTAAGCCTTTGATGAGCATAGGAGAGTGGACTTGTCAAAGTCCTGAAGTCCTGAAGTAAGCAGGGACCTTCCATCGTCAAGACTAACAGGTGGAAAACGATCCTCAATTTCGAAGCAAATCACTTTGAGGATTTTTCAGTTTGAGACTTGAAAAACCCAAAGTCCGGAGAGCCAGAGATTCGGAGTAAACGTCAGTCATCGGATAGTTTTCGAGTGGGAGGACAGGATAAGCTAAAAGAGTTGGATCGCAAATAGATCGGACCATTGATATAGGATCCTGATCCAACAAACGCCATTCATTTCGGGTATAAAGAAGTGAGCAGTTTAAGCTCTGGAGAAATCACTTAAAGAGAAGAGGTTGAGATTTGAAATCTCCAAAGTCCAGAGACTCAAAGGAGATCTCGATCATTGATCGAGAAAGGGGATGCAGAACCATTGATTTGGTTGAAAGTTCAAAATTCTTGAAGTGAACGAGGACCGTTGATGTGATGAGGGACATGCGTCAGTGGATTGTCAACTCCAGAAGTTTGGCATATGGGAAAAGCGTCAGTTTGAGATTTGAAATCTCCAAAGTTTGGAGACACGGAGAGCCAAAATGAATCCTCGACCGTAGGATCATCCGAAGTAAACTTCAGTCGTCAGATCACTCTAAAGTGGAAGGACATGATAAGATAGAAAAAGAGCGCACTAATCTCAACGGTCGAGAATCAGACACTCATATCTACGGTCGATAGGGCATATTGGACCCCCCCCTGAGATTTCTGCCTTTAACTGTGGGTGGGGGGGTCCGAGCAGGTGGTATTCTCCATGTGGGACCCTCATACATGTCATCTTTCTGTTAACTTGGACCCCCTCGCTCATTACCACTTACCGCCTCATACACCCTCCTAGTAAACCACCAAACCACTCATACATACCACCTCCACGCTCTGACGTCACACTCCACTACCGCGCTCTGCCACCATATTCCACTACACTGCTACACGTCTCACCCTCGTTCGCATACCACCTCAGCAAGGACACGAGTCGTTCGATATGAAAGATAACTTCGAGTGTATTCTCAGTCATTGATCATAGTACAGTGGAAGGATAGTGTAAGTTTGAGAAGTTGAAATCCCAAAGCTCTGAAGGGTGAAGTTCTGACAGCCGTCCATCTCAATGTTTGATTAAGTCCTAGCCATCAGATTAAACAATGAAAGAGTGAGTGTAAGGATCAAATCTGACCATTGATTTGTCTCCGTGAAATAATCCGTCCAATTTGATCTATCCACTCAGGAGCACCGTCAAGATCATGAGATCGACGGTCCCATCACATTGCGAGGCTAGAACTTGCTCGTGTCTTAATTTCTCATGAGCAGGCAGCAATCGAAACCACATTTTTGGAGAAAGGAAGTGTGGAGGCTCGTAGTGAATTGCGGGGTGAAAAGCGGGTTTCCCTCAAACCGCCTATGGACGCGCTTGCAATCGCGTGGTCACATGAAGTTCATAGCCCAAGGTCATATCGTGAAAAGGAGCTAGTGCTCACTAAACCAAGATCAGGAAGCACTTTTTTATTAGGCGTATGGTCACCGCCGCTAGTCATGTGAAAGGAAGGGGCTTAGGAAAAAAAGATAGCACCTGCTGGGAAGTTTTTCTCAGGAAGGGAAAAAGCGCCAAAGGGATGCGAGCACAGAGGTTCTCTCTGTAACTACCGGAAAGGACTGATTGTAACTACCAGAAACAGAGTGATTGTATCTACCAGATAATTCGACGAGCTTGAGTATGATCGCCAGAGGAGTTGAAGAGTCTCGAGGTAACTCCCAGTGGAATGAAGATTCATCATTTAGACAATTAACAAATGGAAAAGTGTCGAGGACTGTAACTGCCAGTGAGGCCAAAGAATCTCAGGGTAATGACCACTGATGAATAACAGACTCAGCATGATCACCAGAGAGGACAAAGAGTTGAGCATATGGTCTGTCAGAGGACTTGGCATGATAAATATGCGTAGAACGGAGAAGAGAGTGTTGCTCCTGTTGAGAGTTATTCATGCGAGTAGAAGGATGCTGTGTGCAGAAGCTGAAACACACAGAAGAGGTGTAGCGCATAGAATGGAAATAAGACACAGGGAATAAAGTGCAAAAGAAGAAAGGAACATAAATGCATATCTGATAGAAGAAGTGAAAGATGAGGTGCGCATGCAGAGACAGAGCAGAATATCCAAAAGCTCAAGAAGATGCGAGTAGGAAGACACTGATGCAGGCAGAGCAGAGCAATGTAGCAGAACAATGAGGAGACTGGTAAGCCATTGATAAATACTGTATCACTATGATAAATTTATGAGAAGCAAAGATTTATATTTCAAGGTGGTAGGGACATGTTAGGGAGGACTGTTGTCCTCAGAGTTTCAAGTGGGTGCTTGAACACAGGGAGTTGTAGCTTCCATCTGGTTGCAGCCAGAAAAACTAGGGTGGCAGGGTGGTGCAAGGGAGAACTATTGTTCTCTGTTATACAGGTTGGTGCCTATGTAATTGGAAGTTGTTTCTTCCATCCAGTTGGTGCTAGAACACTCATGGAGTTGGTGCTTCCTTCTAGTGGGTGCTAGAGAAACTAGGGAGTTGGTGCTTCCTTCTAGTGGGTGCTAGAGAAACCAAAGAGTTATTGCTCTCAGCAAATTACAGCTTGTAAAACAGAGGTGGTAGCCTCACAATGAGTTGGTGCTCATAAGAATGATAATGTACAGAAAATAAAGATTACTTATCATATCAAGAAGAAGAGGTTTTTCCCTTTATGGGTTTCCTCAGGAAATATACGTCTCTGTATATTTCATGTGTGTGATTAATGTTGAATATTCTATTGCTTACTTCCCTGCATTATTGTGATCGTTATTGAGTATTCTGTAAAGAGTCTAAAATGGGCATAATTGTTTAAGCACAGTAACAACTGATTCACCCCCCCCCTCAGTTGTCCAACAATTGGTATCAAAGCAGGTTCCTTTTATTTAAAGGTAGATCAATAAGCTTAAACATGACAAGTCATGAAGGAACCTCAACCAATAAGGCCCCCCTATTCAATGGAACAAACTTTGGCTTCGAGAAGGTTAGGCTGAGAACCAACATAATGGCTTTAGGTGTAGATGTCTAGGATGTGGTAGAGACTGGTTATGTAAATCCAATTGTACTAGCTAATAAGGATGACAAGCTAGAATTTAGCTTCAACGCTAAGGCTATGAATGCTATTATGAGTGGGTTTGCAGAAGCATAATTTGTAAAAGTTATGCACTTAGAATCTGCCAAAGCAATGTGGGACAAACTCATTAACAATTATGAAGTTAATGAGAAGTTAAAGGATGCCAAGCTTCAAACCTATAGATTACAGTTTGAACAACTAAACATGAATGAGGATGAGGCAGTTAATACATTTTTCTTAAGAGTTAAGGAGCTTGTGAATGCCATGAAAGGTATTGGTGAAAATATTGAAGACGTATTATTAGTTCAGAAGATCTTAAGATCTCTGCCTGATAGATTCAATCCAAAAGTTTCTACAATAGAAGAACCGAATGATCTTAAGACTCTGTCTATTGATCAACTCCTAGGAACTCTAACTGCTTATGAAATGAGGATTAGTAAAGATAAATCTACCACTAGAGAAGTATCATTTAAAGCAAATAAGAATCATAGTCATTTAAAGTATCATTTAAAGAAGTATCTGAAAAGGGCTTAAAGAAGACTCCATGTGCTGGCATGTTTTCAGACAGAGGCAGAGTATGCATGTTTGTCATTGATGGCAAAGATCACGACCAACAACACAACATTGATCGCATGGCAAGATCAGAAGCTAAACTCCATTTTGGGTATCAGAAGATAAACTCTATTTCGGAGTTTCGGATATCGGGAGTTGGAAGTGTCAAAACTCTTCATCACAGGAGTCTCGAAGTTGCGAAATGCGAAACGCCAAAATCCCGAAACAGGCACATCAACAAAGACTCCATTTCGGAGTTTCAGATACCGGGAGTTGGAGGAGTCAAGAGTCGAGACTCTTCATCACAGGAGTCCCAAAGTTGTGAAATGCGAAACGCTGAAATCTCGAAATAGGCACATCAACAAAGACTCCATTTCAGAGTTTCGGATACCGGGAGTTGGAGGAGTCAAGATTCGAGACTCTTCATCATAGGAGTCCCAAAGTTGTGAAATGCTGAAATCCAGAAAGCAGGAGGACCATCCATCTTTAGGAGGGACACGTGGCTACAAATCAACATTTTGCTGACTGAGAGGTCAAAGGAAGGAGTGCCCTAACCTCTCAAACTCGCGATATGTGAAATCGTGAATTAATCTGAGTCGTTGATCAAAGGGATATCTTGGACCATTGATCAGGCACAACGAAGGCTCGTGAATTTGTGAAATGATCATAGCCATTGAAGCCAGAGGACACATGGCGAAAGATCATCATTTCGCTGACTGGAAAGTCAAAGGAATGGGGTTCCCTAACCTCTCGAATTCGCGAAATGTCGAAATATGAAATTGTGAAAGGCGCTAACAACTAAACTCCATTTCAGAGATCGCAACTTAGAGAGTCGAGATGCCTCGCAACAGGAATTCGTGACATGTGAAATCGCGAAATTCTGAAATGCGAAATTTCGAAAGGCGCTAACAACTAAACTCCATTTCAGAGATCACGACTTGGAGAGTCGAGATGCCTCGCAACAGGAATTCATGACATGCGAAATACTGAAATGATTGAAGCTAGTCCAACTAATCTCCTTTTTCGGAGTTTCGGGGATCATGACATGGAGCGTCAAGATATCTCATCACAAGAATTGCCGAAATGCCGAAATGCGAAAGGAATTTTGAATAGGCCCGTGGTCACAGCCAGTGGGCATATGGAGTAAGCGCGAGACCCATCATTTATAATCCAATGGTGCAGGTTAATTAGGAATATGATCGAAGGGTTATTGTTTCTCTTCATGATTAAATGTTCAGTTACGATTCAGTTAGCAGAACATAATCATGGTTCTTGGACAGTTGGCGATTCAGTTGTTGAGGTGTGTGTGAATAAAAGGAGATATGAGATGACTATGCAAAGTTGGTTGTTCTGACTGAAAAAATGATTTGAACTATATAAAGGTAAAATTACAGTATGCGTAGTGTGAAGAAAGCTTAGAGATAAGGAATAGAAGATGAACAGAGGAGAAAAGGTGAAGAGAGCAGAATGTGCACATATCAAAGAGCATGAGAAGGACAGAGAAAGAACAGATAGAAAGAGACAGCAAGTCAAGCCAAGTATGAACATAGCATAAGAATAGTGTAGCAGAGAAGAATTGTAGAACAATGAAGAAGTGGTAAGAATTGATTTATATGTGTTGTTGGTTATTCAATCATTTATTTGTAATAAGGGTGGTAGGGAGGTGTTAGGGAGGACTGTTGTCCTCAGAGGTTCAAGTGGATGCTTGAACATAGGGAGTGGTAGCTTCCATATGGTTGCATCCAGAGAAACCAGGGTGGCAGGGTGGTGCAAGGGAGAACAAGTGTTCTCTATTATACAGGTTGGATCTTGTGTAACTGGAAGTTGGTGCTTCCATCCAGTTGGTGTTGAAACACTCAGGGAGTTGGTGCTTCCTTCTAGTGGGTGCTAGAGAAACTAGAGAGTTGGTGCTCTCAAACAACTTGGTGCTTGTATAAGTGGAAGTAGGTGCTTCCATCTAGTCGGTGCTGGAACACTCAGGGAGTTGGTGCTTCCTTCTAGTCGATGCTAGAGAAACCAAAGATTTGGTGTTCTTAAACAAGTTGGAGCTTGTAAAACAGAGGTAGTAGCCTCACATTGAGCTGGTACTCAATTATAGATGATGTATAGAACTTAAAAGACTACCTCTCATTTCGAAGAAGAAGAGGTTTTCTATTTTTATGGGTTTCCTCATGAAAATCTGTCTCTGTGTATATCTTATGTGTGACTGATGCTCATTATTTATGTTGTCCATATGTTGTATAATATTGATGATCACTTGAATAAAGATAAAGAATGTTTCAATAGACTTAAAACTATTTAAGCACAATAACAACTGATTCACCCCCCCCCTCTCAGTTGTCTTAGTAATTTCAACACCATGGGGGCTACAACTCATGCATGAAATTGGTTTAGGGAGAGCCCGCTGCTAGGCTCAGACCAGGAGTCTCCTCGATAGTCAACTTGGGAAGTCTCCGAAAAGGGAAGAAAACACAAACCACCATGTAAGTCCTCCTGCGGGATGGGAATCATAGTCATCACTTCAAGGATATCCTCATCTGAAGGCAATTCAAAATCTGAGAAATCACGCAAATGAGGGTCGATAGTGCCAACGGGTGAAGTAAAATGACCATACTCCATATGACGATGGAGGTTCTGGCCAAGACTGGTAGAGTCTATCGGCAAAGAATCACGATCACAAGGGCTTGAGGATCTACTAACAACGATATTGGACTTAGAAAGATAGTCAAGCCTGGTAGTCCCACATTCAACCCAAGAATGTACAAAGTGGCCATCAAAGGGACACCAACATTTCCGAAGAAGGGAAAATCACAAGAATCCCCTTGTGAAGGGGCTCCTTGGTTGGTATCGCTGGGAACTTTATCCATGAAGATCTTATGCACAACTTCTCCCTTTTCAGGATCGTTCAAGTCCATAAAAGTCTCATACACTGACTCTGGTGAACCAGTGTTATCAAAACAATGCCTATAAAGAGGCAACTCCACGTTTCTAAGCAGAAGATTGAAAAGTCCTCTCAACTAGTGGAGTGGGCGGTCTACCACCCTAGGTCAGAGACCCAAATCCACAACTGACTAACTCATTATGGAAAACTAGGGAGCATAGATCACACACTAAAAGTTCCTAAAGGAAAATCAAGCAAACGACTAACTAGTTGGAAGAACAGTTACACCAACCAACACTAGAGCAACTTACCGATGCAAGTGCAACTCGAATATGGAAGCACCCTCCAGGTATACTCTGCAAAGCGTGGTCCGATGTCTGCCCTAGGTACTACGGTATACCCCTGCGGTCACCTGTGTAAGTCCCTAAAATAAAGGCAACTAGGTTGCCAGTGCGCGAACAATCACCAGGCGGGTAGAGTCGAAAGTCGGGTAGACCACAATGAACAGGGTATCAAGCCTGAAACCTGTCAAGGGTATCGAAGGCAAGTGGTATGGAAGACAACTGAGGACCTCGAATGGATTCGAGACCCACAAAGCTCCGTGGCAAATGCAATCGACGTAATCCCAAGAAAAGCCCTCTATATGTGTTCTCCACTACGATTGGTCCAGCTTTGGAGGGGTTATCTCCACTACCTTTCCGCATGCGACCTCATGTTTAGCCCCTATGTTAGAGGGGGGCCCCAGATAACTTTCACGATAGTGGAATTTGACACTCCCCAACTCAGACTCCAATGTTTGATTTAATGGCCTTGAAGAGTTTCCTCTCCAACCTAATTCAAGGCCCTAACCCTAAACTAGTTGGTTGACCCTACAAACATAAAAACTCTAATGAACTTTAGATTTAGCATTAATTTTTATGGCTTGTCTTAAGTCAAAGGTTATGAAAGTGAAACTAGTGATGTTTGAAAGACGAAAGCAAAATAAACAAAAAGCTGGAAACAAAATAACTTCTCTTGACTCAAATCTTAAAAAACTTTTCAAACTAAAATTTTTCTAAGATCTTTGAACAACAAACTCAAAGTGGGATTTCACTCGACTACGAGCTACTTATGATCTAAGTAAACCATCAAGAACTTATGAAAACAAAGACTTTTCCCTGGTTACTAATGCAAAACAACACTATTTAACCAAACAAAAAAATAAAAGTTTTTTTTTGATTTGAATGCTCACAAAGCAAAAAGGAAAAATATCAACAAGTAAAAACTAAGAAAACTTTTGACCTAAGTGCAGATCGCAAAGAGTCACTTTAAAAATCACCCATAAGCAAATTAAAACTAGACTCTCACACTTGTATAAAAGCCTTATAAAAAGAAAATTTTGAGGAAAACTTCTTAATGAAAAAGAAAGCTATTGCTGTGATCAAACCTAAGTTACTGACCGCTATGACAGAGACCCAAAAACCTGAGAGGTATAACTCTTGTCAAAGGAAAGGATGAATGCGTCACCTTAAACACAAAATTTTCTCCAAAGGCACGCTTGCTGACAATTCAACAATAAGAGTTTGCACACGAGCTGTGTAAAGTTAGAGTGCGTGTACATGCATGCTGGCCTTATACAGGCCGCTGCGTGTATCTCTGAAACTCTAAGACAAATGAAAGGCCAAACAATCCAACCCAGGCAGAGACTACTGGTACTAAGAACCAGGATCTCTTGAAGACTCAGACACTTACTTTAACATAAAAAAGAAAACCATTCAAAGGAAAACTTCATAGATCAAACCAATCTGAGGTGAAACCTAAGCTATAGACTGCAAACAACCAAGACTAGAAAGAGTTCTAGAAAACCCCTGAGAAGGATTGTTTCTGACAGGGGAGAGGATGACTGCCTCTCTAAAAGAAATTTTCTGGAATCATACATGCGCCTGACACTTCCTCAGCTAGCGTGTACATGTGGGCTGTTGGAAGGTAGGGCACTGGTACATGCGTGCATACCTTATACAGGATGTGTGTACCTCTGTGGGTCTCGAAAAAAAAATGCATTCAAGCACAAAAACATAGATAACTGGTATGGAAGACCATAATTTCTTTTTACTCGGACTTTTGCAGAAACTTTAAAAACAAGAAATGAAACCAGTTCTTAAAAGTACCCAAGAAAAAACATTCCCAGAAACCCTAGAGATCCCTAGTATTGTCACCAATTCTGTTGTGGGCGAGAAATCCCTCCTACAGACTAGCACTAAGGGTTTTATCATGCATGCATAAATGACCTAAAGAATCTTACGTTTTACCATCATCCCATGCCTATACCCCCATTACTAATATGTAAATACAAGGCTCAAGAGATTAAGTTGACGTACCTTATTTTTCGTGTTTGATGTCGATCCCTTTTCACGCTTGGTCATTCTTTGACTGCAACTCTCCTCCCAATGTTGACCTGCATTCACTAAAGACAAACAAAGAACTCCACATGCGTTTGATCTATGAACTAACGGGTTAGAGATTTAATCAGTCATACAATCAATATTCCAATAATGATAATCTCATATGACGGGACGAGAAAACAAATTATTTTATTAACTTCACAATGATACCTTACAATGATAAAGTCGGCCACTGCTCCTCGATCCTAGTCTCGGGCTCTTCTTCCACTGTCTTCCAACTTCTTTTCTCTATACTTCTCTTTGCACGAGGATGGCTAAAGGTTGGTACAAAGGGAATGCTTAATCGGGTATAGTTTTTTTACTATGATTCTCCTCCTTTCAAATGCGACCCCTAACCCTTCTTTTATAGGCTAGAAGAAGCTAGGTATTTGGTCGAGTGACCGGCCATGCATGGCCGAAAGGTTTAGTTAACTTACCCAAACTTGTGTGTTTCATCAACAACTTTCCTTTTTCTGTGCTTTTGTAGGTACACGCAGGCTATCTTGGGTCAGCTAGCATGTACACATGTGCAGTAATTGAGCAGGGCACGTGGGTCTTTATAAAAGGGGTTTTTTAAGAAGAGATGTTCAACAGTGTTTTGGCAAAGAAGGAATCTGAGATGGCCTGATGGAAGGTAAGCATGTCTGGTGAAAATTAGGGTTATAACAACATTTCCATCTGAAGAATTACAAAGCAGATCCAAGGATAAAACCCTTAGGTAGAAATGCCAACACATGGAAAAATAAAGATAGTGAAAAATGTGGTCTAGTACTTTCAACTCAAAAACAAAAAGACCCCTGGTATATAGACAATGGATGTTCCAAGCACATGACTGGAGACAAGGACAAGTCTCTATCTATAAGTAAAAGCAAAACAAGTAAAATCAAGGGTAAAGGGATGGTGAGTTTGAGTAAAGGAAAAGGAAAAGCCCAGGATGTTCTGCCCTTAGATGGGCTGAAACATAATTTGCTCAGTGTAAGTCAAATATGTGGCATAGAATGTGAAGTGTTGTCCACTTCCAAAGGTTTTAAGATAAAGTCTGTAAACTCAAGACAAGTGGTGGCTAAAGGCATAAGGACATATAATGATGTTGATATTGAATCCTACCCTGCAAGAAAATAAGTAGAAGAAGAATCATGTTATGAGCTGGAAGCAGAAGTTGTGAATCTTATAATAAAGGTTGAGAAGTCAAACACCCAAATCAAGTTCTTGAATAGTTCCATGATCTTGGATGAGATCTTGGATAGTCAGAGAACACCAAATGACAAATCCAGTCTTGGATACAACAAGGAAGAAATCAATACTCCTAAGAAACCTGATGCAAGTCCTTCATTTGTAAAGGGTGAAGACAAGTCTGACACAGGTCCTTCATCTGTAAAAAGGGAAAGCAGGTATGACTTAGGTTCTTCGTGTTCAAAGAATGAAATAAATACTACAATATTTAGAAGATCAGACCAAGAAAGACACCCAGAAGCCACTCATTTACCTCAAAGTAAGTTTAGAAGAGAGACACCTTCATGGATGAATCAAAGGAGGTATGAGAGTGTTTGTAACGATTATTATTTTTCCTTGTGATGAATATGGTCATAAAAGCCTTGTATTGTAGGCATCATAGAAGAAAAATGAAGTTGTTGTAATAAAATATCAGAGAACAAAGTTCAAGAAACTAGGACACTCACAGATATGGATAACAAAGACTGTACAAGTGAAGTTACTTGTTCCAAACATAATTGCAGTCATGTGAGAAGCATAGTATAAACTTCCTCAGACGACTTTAGAGCAATGTACAATAAAGAAGCATATTGGATAAAGACGGATACACCTGGTTAGAGATCGATGAAGATCAATGGGAAGATCCAAGGGTTGTTTGAAAAATATGAGCTACAATTATGCAGTGTTCCAGTAGGACAACAACATCTGCAGCAACAACATTCTAATGTACAAAAATGATATACAAGACATCCTGTAAAGATAACAAGAGGAAAGACCTTGTCAGAAAGAGCTAACCTTTTACCAAAGGGAGAGAGTAGTCAGAAGCAGAGAGAGAAGAGTGACAGGGCCAGTCATTCAATTATGACAAGAAAAGGTTGATGAAGGAGTCCCAATAAGAGAGGTGAGCAATATTGAGTCTACTACAGAGGACACCGCTGAACCTGAAGATGAACAGGGCCAAAAATCCAGTATTTCATTCCAAGACCAAGTACATCCCCATAAAATACCATTTTCTGAGAGAGCAGGTCACCAATAAGATTGTTCAGGTTCTTTACATTCCAACCACAAGACAAATTGCAGACATCTTTACTAAACCCCTAGCCAAGACACCATTTGAATATCTCCGTCAGAAGCTGGGTGTCATCCCTTCTCTCACCTAAGAGATTCCATCCTGTCAGGGGGAGTTTGTGTTGGTTGAATATCTTATACCTCTTAAAAGTACTGCAACAACTCAGGGGGAGCATGTTATCTTTGACATTGATGTCAAAGGGGGAGAAAAGGTGTGTTATGGATGCTAAAGTTGGAGGTCTAAACAAAATAGTGCAATATTTTAGGGTTGCCATCAATGCCAAAGGGGGATATTTTTGGCATGTTTACAGACATAGTGTGCTTGTCATTGATGGCAAGAACAACAATGACGATGGCCTGATTATAGGCAGAGTATGCAATGACGACAAACATGAAAGCAACAATGGTAGCATCGGGAATGACGAGACCATGAGGAATTGTTGTCTACAATCTCAAGAGGACTAGCACATGGCATAAATTTGGAGTTTCCAGATATCCAGAGGTTATCATGAAGGCCACAAGGAGCATGTGCAAGATTCCTTAGAATCCATGTGATCCGAAAAAGATCTTTTAATGACTGTGGTTGAGTTTTTAATTGCATGTGTTAATTAACCATTTAAGAAGCTTGATGAAAGAATGAGGAAATAAGAGGAATTATGACAGCCATATACATATATGCATATCTGAAATGAAGTAATACACAACAAACCATAACAAGAGAAGTGATAACAGAATTCGGCACAAAATTGCCTACGTCTCCGGGCCTTTGTCTCAGTGGGGGAGGCTTCTTTATTTCTGTTCAAAGCTCAAAAACTACATTGCAGCAATTCCATTAGGCTACAATACTGATCTGGTCATGTTCTTCCATATCTCTAGAACCCAACAGAAGAAACAACACACAAAATGGATGACCGGAGCTCCCAAAAATGGCCCACAAGCATCTGCTCCTCAACAACTTCCCTGCATAAAAAATGGCTTTGGCTTGGATTCCCTTAAGCCTAACTCTGCTCTGAATATCCTCCATGGCCTCAAAGAGGCCTGGTTTTTATAGATCTGAAGTTGGTTATCCATCCCCAACTTCCTCCCAAAATCTGGCCTCCAAAAATACCTAATATCTCCCAAAAATGGCCAAAATCCACTAATTACAGGCCTAAATCAAATAAAAATCCAAAACATTGTATAAAAAAACCACTTTGCAATAATGTAGGGCACAACCCCCTTTCAGCTGGCCCTCTGGTCGTATTAACACGCTCCATGTGGCCACACGTCCATGCGCTGGCCCTCAAGTCCTTAACTCTCGGTCACTTGTGGTAATGGTATATGACCGTGCCCCGTACCCTGCTCTAACAACCCAAACAATAAGCCTCGGGTTACATGGAGCTGCTCGAGACCTCGCGCTAGAGGTTTTGCTAACACCCATTTACGAGGGTCATCGTATTGCGCCCGCACCCCTTTTAGTTGTGGTTACACGCAAATAATGAAATCCTGGGCTGGGGCTAAGCCCCAACCCTTTCCGCCTCCAACTAAACTTTCAATCAAACTTAAATAAATTATTTTCCATATGATAGTTAAGAACCAACAGTGGAGCAAGTGGTTAGTCTGGTCCTACTAGTCTGTAGCCCGGTGGAGGTTGGGGGTTCGACTCCGGTGGAGACCCCAAAATTTTGCACAAACCAACAACCAATAGAGGGGTGCCACGTGGCACCTTCCCATTAGCAGAATACAATGCCACTTGTCAACACAGGATTGGACCACCTGTCTACCGAGGTGTCTACCAAGTCAGCAACTGTACCAACATGTCAGCATGCCACTGTACCTTCCACCATGAGTCAGTGCCATGTGTCACCTTTATAGTGGTGACATGTGTCACCCTCTGACTGGTCCAAATCACCTGCTGTATGCCCAGTCATCTACCATGTGTCATATTTAGATGTTGCTACATCAACTATATGAATGTACAACATGTATAGTTAGCCTGCCACGTGAACTGTACGGATTGTATAGTCACCCCCTTTTTTTACCTGTTTGGTTTTTCGATCAAAATGCGATATCTTTCGCATACGGAGCCTGTTTGATGAAGTAAATATATGGCCGGAATCAGGAAGATGAGAGAGACTCAATGGAATTGGTTTTTTTTTATTCTGAGCACTTTCATTTTTGAGCATTTTTTAGCTCTGACAGGCTCCTAGATCTGATTCTGGATCACACCTCCCCACTAAAAGACCTTTTGGTCCCCAAAAGGTTACTGACCAGTCAACAAGCTAGGGATAGGCCACCCGGCTTGTCCTCTGTCTCTGCACTCTGTCCTGTGCACCTGTCTCATCAAGATCAACTGTAACACAATCATGACAACTGACAGTATATTGTTAGCCATTTGAACCCTGTTACACCTTATTGAAGCCACTATCATCCATGTAGACAACATTACTAATGACAGCATCAAAAAGACGACTGCAAATGAGCTGATATACTTGAAATATTTTCACAACATGAGCTTATCTTGAAGCAACTTATGATTGATTTTCCATTCAACAATCATTTCTTTTTCTTGCTTAAGATCGATTACTTCATTTGAAACAATTATTGGTTTGTTGCTTGCTTGCACCGCCTTCTTTAATTGTTCCATTGTTTGAAGTGTTTTATTTGCTTTAACATGATGAGCATGAACCACATAATCTTGACCTACTTTGGTTAATTGATATTGATTCTTTGTCCTGTAGAAGATTGCCTTACGATCATATAAATATGGACTACCTAAGACCATTCCACATTCTCTTAACGACACTACA
>ML795821.1:111336-130290 GCA_009831015.1 Picea engelmannii
GAAATACATTACCCACTTGTTGCATTCCATTTTGCAACTTGCTTTGCCACCAGATGAGAGCTGTACCTGCAAGTCTCAAAGATGCCAACTTGATTTGTGTGGCCTCATCCTTGATCTGTTGCACACTGCAGTAAACCTCCATCTACCTGATCCAATTGTCAAGTTTTTCTGCATTTACTTCACCACCATATATGGGTAACTCAAATTTAACATCAAGTTTTAACAATGGAATTTCATTCTTATGCTTATGAACATGTTTCTTTGCATTAGATTTATAACTTGAACTTGAAGAAGAAGGAGAAGAAGGAGGTGATGATGGAGGTGAAGGAGGAATCTGAGGATGATCCTCTTCCTCTTCACTTTTTCCCTTTGAATATTCACCTAAAACTAGTCTCTTTCGTTCCAAGTAATCCTCGTACAAAACTTTCACCATCTCCGACATAGCAAGGAAAGTTTTCCGGAACTCTTTCTCATCCTGAGAAAGCCCTTCTTCCGATGCCATCTTCTCGCTGTGAGAAGCTCTCTTTCTCAATCCAATTAATGGATTCTCTGCAACAAGCTTGCCTTCACCACACTATAGCTTTTCCCTGGTTAACATGCAAAACTCAAATCCAAACGTCAACTAGCTTTGATACCACTTGATCCAAAAAAGATCTTTTAATGACTGTGGTTGAGTTTTTAATTGCATGTGTTAATTAACCATTTGAGAAGCTTAATGAAAGAATGAGGAAATAAGAGGAATTATGACAGCCATATACATATATGGAGATCTGAAATGAAGTAATACACAACAAACCATAACAAGAGAAGTGATAACGGAGTTCGACACAAAATTGCCTACGTCTCTGAGCCTTTGTCTCAGTGGGGGAGGCTTCTTTATTTCTGTTCAAAGCTCAAAAAGTACATCGTAGCAATTCCATTAGGCTACAAGACTGATCTGGTCATTTTCTTCTAGATCTCTAGAACCCAGCAGAAGAAACGACACACAAAATGGATGACCGGAGCTCCCAGAAATGGCCTGCAAGCGTCTGCTCCTCAACAGCTTCCCTGCATAAAAATGGATTTGGCTTGGCTTTCCTTCAGCATAAATCTTCTCTGAATGTCCTCCATGGCCTCAAAGAGGCCTGGTTTTTATAGATCTGAAGTTGGTTATCCATCCCCAACTTCCTCCCAAAATCTGGCCTCCAAAAATGCCCAATATCTCCCAAAAATGGCCAAAATCCACTAATTACAGGTCTAAATCAAATAAAAATCCAAAACATTATATAAAAAACCCACTTTGCAATAATGTAGGGCACAACCCCCTTTTGGTTGGCCCTTTGGTCGTATTAAGGCGCTCCATGTGGCCACGTGCCCATGCGCTAGCCCTCAAGTCCTTAACTCTCGGTCACATGTGGTAATGGTATAGGACCGTGCCCCGTACCCTGCGCTAACAACCCAAACAATAAGCCCCAGGTTACATGGAGCCGCCCGAGACCTTGTGCTGGAGGTTTTGCTAACGCCCATTTACGGGGGTCATCGTATTGCGCCTGCACCCCTTTTAGTTGTGGTTACATGCAAATAATGAAATCGTGGGCTGGGGCTAAGCCCCAGCCCTTTCCCCCTCCAACTAAACTTTCAATCAAAGTTAAATAAATTATTTTCCATATGATAGTTAAGAACCAAGAGTGGAGCGAGTGGTTAGCCCAATCCTGCTAGTCCGTATCCCGGTGGAGGTCGGGGGTTCGACTCCGGTGGAGACCCCAAAATTTTGCACAAACCAACAACCAATAGAGGGGTGCCACATGGCACCTTCCCATTAGCAGAATAAAATGCCACTTGTTTACACAGAATTGGACGACCTGTCTGCCGAGGTGTCTGCCCAGTCAGTAATCGTACCACCATGTCAGCATGCCACTGTACCTCCCACCGTGAGCCAGTGCCACGTGTCACCCTTACAGTGGTGACACGTGTCACCCTCTGACTGGTCCAAATCACCCGTTGTATGCCCTGTCATCTACCACGTGTCATCTTCAGATGTTTCCACATCATTTGTATGACTGTACGACCTGTATAGTCAGCCTTCCACATGGACTGTATGGACTATACAGTCACCCCCTTTTTTTACCCGTTTGGGTTTTCGATCAGAATGCGATATCTTTCACATACGGAGCCCGTTTGACGAAGTAAATATATGGCCGGAATCAGGAAGACGCGACAAGCACAATGGAATTGGTTTTGTCTGATTCTAAGCACTTTCATTTTGAGCCTTTTTTAGCCCTGACAGGCTCCTGGATTAGATTTTGGATCACCATGAGTTTGCAGAAGGAATCAATCTCAGGAGGAATAGCGCAGAGTTGCACACAGAGTGCAAGTGTGTGCCGGGCCGAGGTTAACTTCATTATCAAAGCTCCAGAGGAAGAATGAAAATGGATGTTGGATCACCAATCCTGAATACCCGATGACTGTTAGATCAACGTCCAGTGACCAGAGGAAGCACATAGGAGAAGTACAGATCTGATCCATTGGAACTGAGCACCGAGGATCAACAATCGTTGGATCCAGGAATAAATGCAAGAAGGTTAAGCCTTTAATGAGTGTAGGAGAGCGGACTTGTCAAAGTCCCGAAGTCCCAATGTAAGCAGGGACTGTCCATCGTCAAGACTGATAGGTGGCACATGATCCTCAATTCACGATCATTTAGACAATTAACATATGGAAAAATGTCGAAGACTGTAACTGCCAGTGAGGCCAAAGAATCTCAGGGTAACGACCACTGATGAAGAACAAACTCAACATGATCATCAGAGAGGATGAAGAGTTGAGTGTGTGATCTAGGAGAGGACTTGGCATGATAAATATGTGCATAACAGAGAAGAGAGTGTTTCTCCTATTGAGAGTTATTCATGCGAGTAGAAGGATTCTGTGTGTAGAAGTTGAAACGCACAGAAGAGGCGTAGCGCATAGAATGGAAATAAGACACAGGGCATAAAGCGCAGAAGAAGCAAGGAACATAAATGCATATATGAGAGAGGAAGAGAAATCCAATGTGTGTATGCAGAGACAAAGTAGAAGATCAGAAAGCTCAAGAAGATGCAAGCAATAAGACACTGATGCAGGCAGAGCAGAGCAGTGTAGTAGAACAATGAGAAGACTGGTAAGCCATTGATAAATACTGTATCACTGTGATAAATTTATGAGAAGCAAAGATTTATAGTTTAGGGTGGTAGGGAGGTACTAGGGAGGACTGTTGTCCTCAAAGTTTCAAGTGCGTGCTTGAACATAGGGAGTTGTAGCTTCCATCTGGTTGCAGCCAGAAAAACCAGGGTGGCGGGGTGGTGCAAGGGAGAACTACTGTTCTCTGTTATACAGGTTGGTGCCTGTGTAACTGGAAGTTGTTATCCAGTTGGTGTTGGAACACTCAGGGTGCTTCCTTCTAGTGGGTCCTAGAGAAACCAGGGAGTTGGTGCTTCCTTCTAGTGGGTGCTAGAGAAACCAGAGAGTTGGTGCTCTTAGCAAGTTGCAGCTTGTAAAACAAAGGTGGTAGCCTCACAATTATTTGGTCCTCATAAGAATGATAGTGTATAGAAAATAAATATTACTTATCATATCAAGAAGAAGAGGTTTTTACCTTTATGGGTTTCCTCGGGAAATATATGTCTCTGTATATTTCATGTGTGTGATTGATATTGAATATTCTATTGCTTACTTCCCTGCATTATTGTGATCATCAATGAGTGTTCTGTAAAGAGTTTAAAATGGGCATAATTGTTTAAGAACAGTAACAACCGATTCACCCCCCATCTCAGTTGTCCAACATCCTTAAGTATTCATTTCCTTATATTTCGAAGGATGTTTCTACATCCAGAGTAACATCCAAGGAAGAAGCTATTTTCAAAGCCTAGCAACTAGACCTCAAATATGCTCAGTCTGGGATGTTGTATGAAATTCTTCCTGACATGCTATGATCAAATTATGACCCTAGACAAAAGCTTGGGCCTCATGCCAATGGCATCATAGGCTCTGTAAATGATAATTTACAGACTTGGTGACAAACTAGTTGAAGGATTTGTCTCTAAGCCAGCCTGTAGCAAGACAAGCTGTAACGACCTCCTCGTTACGACAACCATTCTAGTAACAGGTGCAATTTTTTTTTTCTTTAAAGTGTGTGCGCGCGTGTAGAAGTAACAACACACTTAACTGTACGACGCCACTCGACAACCAACAATACGCAACCACGACAAGGAAAAACTGAAGGCACACAATGAGTAACTGCAAAAATATACGATCCCAGGCATAAGGCGCACAATGCAGCATTAAGACATACTGGGGGTGCACAGTAAGAACACAGAGGGAAGACTCCAGGGTGTTAGGGTTACTATTTCTACACAAGAAAGCAGGGCGTTTAGTCTTATGTCTTCTCGAAAGAAGATTAGACATGCTCCTGGCCGACTGCTCAGGCAGAAACTAGTAACCCGATCTAGAACCAGACACAAGCAAGACGAACACGACAAGATGACCTCGACATATCACAGTGAAAACAAGTAATAATGCCCCTAGACATAAGGTGTACAACTAGCAGCTGTAAGCAGTAAACGCCACCAGGTGTTAAGTACAACACAGTCACAGATGGAAGAATCCAACATTAGAGTTTACTATTTCTCCACAGAAAAGCAGGGCTTTTAGTCTTATGTCTTCTCAAAAGAAGATTAGACAGGCTCCTGGCCGACTTCTCAGGCAGAAACTAGTAATCTCCGTCATGTGTGTCGTAAGAGTGGAAACCCTGCCTTTAAAGGGCCTGAGACTCTTGATACGACACTTGATTCTTTACGCAGAAAATCACACCCACAGACATGTCTCCTAAGGCCACCAAGGGGGTGTCTACATCCACCCGACACAACAGACCCAACGATTAAATGATTATGACCAAGCACCACAATAATTAAATGAATAACCCTGACCTCTACGGAAGGTGCAAGAAAGGGACTCAGACAATGACCAACCCAATTTAAGACAAGGCATTTGACTAGGACTCATCTGTGATTGATCACAGTCCATCTACTCCACTTAAATTTCACTAACCGACGAGTGTCTTAAACCTAACGTAAGTCCAACTAAATGTAATTTCCAAATACCTAAACATAACAACTGAAGGTACTGGGTTCGACCTTACATTTTATGTTAGCATCAATCAGGAACTACACTGACATCCTCATAAAGGCTAGCATCATTCAGTTACCATAAGGACCTTGCAAATTCACTTACTAACTTCACAATAAAATTACAAGGCATCACCATAGCGCTAGCCTATCATTATATTCCCAATAAAAAGGGCTTGCAATTTAACTAACTAATTCCTAAAAACTACATTGACATCATTACAGTGCTAGCAAATTATTACATTTACAATATGAGACTTACAAATTATCAAACTAAGCAGCATGGCCATTACACTAATGATTAAGACATTGATAGTCCAATATATTGCATTAGATTTCACTGTCAACTCCTCACATGATTATTTCATATATCCCATCATAAGACGATTCGTTAACTTAGCATTACTTTACTTCATTATAATATACTGTGGTAACATTGCAGTAACTTATCGCAATAACAATCCCATAACCTTATCTTATATTACATTTATCCTAATATAATGCCATAATGTAAGAATGTAAAAATTCCAAATAACACTCCCTAACCTTATCCTTTATTACATTTATCCTAATATAATGCAATAATGTAAGAATGCAAAAACTCCAAATAACACTTCCATAACCTTATCTAAATATTGGTATCTATACCACCTCATTACTTAGTTGTTGAAGTCCACCCAAATGACAACCCCCTTACCATAAGGTCAACATAAAAATAACATCACATTTATAAATAGCATCATCCTTAGATATAACAATAAGCCATCATATTAAAATCGACATCATATAACAATGACAATAATTAGAATGACATTAATGAAAATAACAGTATATTTTTTTTTAAAAGAACCGTATATAAAATTTAGGATATTTCAAATGTCATATCCAAAATATAAACATTTTAAAATGACACTATATAAAATTGACTTCATGAATAAATTATCGTTGACCCTAAGCTTGCAATGATATTACCCTAGTATCGACAACCTGGCATTTACTTTGGATAACCTTGCAAGCGAATAAAAGGAACAAGAATTCTTATGACTGACAGGTGGTCTCTAAAAAGCCATACGTCTAGCAAGGTGTTAACAACACTCTGACTGCAGCTACCATTAACATTATGGCAAGGCTAGAGCATGACGAAAAACGGTTTCGAAACAGTTAAAGGATTCTTCCTTTTAAAAAAAAAACACCACCTCCAGGAAGTGGCAGACTGCTACCCTCAGATTAAGGTGAGGATTACTGAACGTGGCTGTCAACCTGGCAGGCTCAGCGCTGTCCACTTCAGCTTTTAACTAAAACTCTGCCGTTACACTCAGCCCAGAAAATTGGCCGCCCTTCACGCTGTCACTTCGTCAATCATTTTACAGTCGTGATAATGATGAGGATACTGCCAGGTGCAAGGAGGGAGGATTACAACAAGTGGTCAAACGCAGAAGGGACGCCCATCAGCACAGGGAAGGTATCTACTCAGACCAGTAAACGCAGAGAACCAAGACGAGCCAGTCTCCAACAAGTTGGTTAGTCTAAAGGCGCAGAGATATTATAACAAGAAGGCAGGGGTGTAATAACAATTTAAGGCAAGGATAGGGCACATAGATCTATTACCCCATAATCCAGAGATACCAACGCCGAGAAATTTGTCCCCCCAGAGATTTCGTGTTACAGAGAAATTCGTGCACAAAGGCATATCGTTTCAGAGATGAATTTCGTACGCAGTCCAGGGTAACATCAAACGCATACCAAACGAAAACGCCCCCCCAAAAAATGCCCACACTGTGACAAAGACGGGATGCCCAAGACACAATTTCTAATCACGCACAAACGTGATGACAACAGTTTGTTTTTGAAAGGACCGACAGTAGCTGGTAAGATGACAGACGGTAAGTCTATAAATGATTTGACAGTAACTTCATGGAACGCAAGCCCACAAGACGAAACGCCCCAACGCCCACAGTAAAACAAGGAAACGAAAGTCCAAGTTCAAAGAAAAAAACAATCCGGGTTGCCAAAGAAATAAAAGCAAAACCTTCATATTCTGTGCAGAAAAAATTGTCCAAGAGTGTCAACAAAACTCTCCTGATTGGATTGCAGGGCTAAAAGGCACAAACTCAAGGCAGTTCTAAATCTAAAAATCGTAATCCTGTGTTTATGAAGTCGGTGACATAATATCTTTCCTAACTAAAGTCTAAGGTATCCTTGACATGAATAATATTGATTGACTCTAAATGGCTCTATGGATTGGCTCTGATTCGAAATTTTAGCTAAAATTGGCAGAGGTAAGAAAATTTTTACACAACAAACTAAGTCGATTTGTTTTAAAATTACTTAAAAACTCAACCGCAGGCCAAAACAGACAGCAACCCGCGGCATGCAAGAATGAAATTGCCAGAACCAACTTCAGTAACAATTACCGCCATTCTTTTATATATATATATTTTTTGAAAACAAAATCACTATATCCATATACAAAAATGGTCATTGCGCAACAAAATTCGAATGGAGACGCAAGGCTAGAGTTCACTCAGCATTTGCACAGTAAAATTAGAGCAATGATGATTACAAAATTTTCCTTTAACTGTTAATAACAGACGTAATCAACTTATTAACAGAAGTAGGCACAACAGTAAGCCAATCAGTCCATTACAACCATCTTACAGTTCCCAACCTAATATCTAATGCATTATACTCAATAAAATAAACGAGCGTACCTGTTTCCTTGTGCCTGCCTCGTAGGCGGTCCGCACCTCGATTGATGTCCCGCACTCCTTATCGCTCCTGTTTGCCGACCGTAGAACCCTCACCGGTACCTCCCAGCCAATCTCTAGGGGTACTTTGCTTCCCCCATAGCCCCCCGAGCCGCAAAGGGGCCACACAAGAACCAGAGATAAGACTAGCTTCTCAGCTCACCTCCAAGGCTGAGCTACCACTCCAATGCAGCTGAGATAAACCCAATTCCTCACAAGAAATCCGTCAAGCCTCAATCCGGCAGCGTAACGTTACGCTAACCGTGCCCCTCTTCCTTCTTTTCCCCTTCTTTTATAGAAATTGAGACCCACCTACTTTCCTAAATCATTATTAATTAAATTTTTATGACAAACCTCTAAAAATTCACTGCCGTCCAAGTGTCACTAATCCCCACGGTTCTCCAAAAATTCATTTCTTTTTAATAATTAAAAGACTCAATTCCCTCACTCCCCCTAAAGTCGCTCCTAAAATTACTCCTGGGGTTCCTAGATCCCCTCTCATGCTTTTAATAACTTTCCTAAAATGAAGTATCTGATTTTTAGTAACTCCTTAAATGCTGATTCCTTTTCGCTTTTTACCCTATGTCTCCTACTTTCCATTATTAAGTTTCCTTTATTACAAGTTTCCTCATTTCTATTTTTTTNATATATTTTTAAAATCCTAAATTTTTATACTCCCACTCTTTAATAATTTTAATTCTTCTTTAAAATTTAAAAACCCTCGGTTTCAATTAACTTATCCCCCTCATTACTTTACCCCCCCTTAGTTTAAGAAGACTTTAACTAACACATAGGAGGGTTTTAGTTTACGCCCTTATGCTTATTTTTGTAGGATCTTTTCTTAGGGCTTATCAAAATTTTATCTTTGAGATGTTTTAATTTTTGGTTTAGATTGAACTAGGTGACAATTCATTAGGGGAGTCGTTTTAAGAATTTTATCAGGCGTTAAGGTCTTAGGGTCATCTAGGTTATCTCATCATCATCATCAATACGACGTGCCCTTAAGGACGCACTATGTGCTCCAAGGGTGCCACTCGCCTCGTTTGCTTCTGTTGCGCGATGTGCCCTTCAGAATGCACCACGTGCTCCAAGGGTGCCACTCGCTGACTTGTATTTCTTTGCGCGACGTGCCCTTCAGGATGCACCACGTGCTCCAAGGCTGCCACTCGCTGACTTGACGGATTGGTAGACATCTATAACCCCTGGAGTCAACACTCCGCCAAGTGAACTTGTGGGAGAATAAGGGCTCTAAGGAATAAGGCCACCGCCTTATTGCGCGCCCCTTAGAATCATCGTGAGCGACTGTCGCAGTATGCCCTCACAACATCGTGGATCCTCTCGAACTAGGTAATCGTTAACCTACAGTTCGAGCCACGACGAGAGTGTTAGTAGGCTGTGGCAGGGCTGCTGTCCACACCTCTCCCTCATCCTCTCTGGAAATCATGTGTGGCCCCTTTACTCCATATGTGAGTCTTGGTCGACAAGCTATCGTCAGCCTACATCATCAACCATCATGTGAGATCATGTCAACAACATATCATAAAATCAATAGCATATCATCAAAACAAAGAAATATCACCGTAAATGAAACAACCCAAATAGCCCACTCCCTGACTCAATCCGGAGTCCAAGGGAGTTCCACCGATGCCTCTGCATCCTCAAGGTCCGAAACCCTGCACACTCAATGAAACTGAGTCAGCAACACCTGTCTACATCAAAGTAGTAAGAACATCCTGTCCTCTAACTTAACCCATCATAATGAACGAAAAAGTTTTATCATCATAAAAATCCAGATCACTTGCGAGCAAGTGTCCTCAAAGAATAAGTTTGTAAGTGCACCAGAGCGAGATGTTACATACACACCCTCTTGGTCTAAACTTCGTCCCGAAGTTTCTCAGTATAAATGCCAAAATAAATGTACCACGATATCATAAGTACCCCAGTATCATAAGTCTATCTATCAAACAAAAATGGAAACTGTTGGCGCATATCATATGCATCCTCCCAGGTCGCCGAGTGCGGACTATAACTGTCCCACTGGACCTTGACCTGATCTACCGTTCAACGTCGTAACTGTCAGACGCGCTGATCTAAAATGCGGACTGGCTCAGCCGTGAGCGCTCCCTCGTCCGATACTTGCAAGGAACTCATGTCAATCACGCGTGTAGGATTACTAATATAACGTCTCAAAAAAGATACATGAAAAACATTGTGCATACGCCTCAAAGAATCAGGCAAGGCTAGTCGATAAGCCACGTGCCCCTTTCTCTCCACAATCTCGAAAGGTCCCATGAACCTAGGAGAGAGTTTAGCTCCCCTTCCAAACTTGATCGAACTCTTATGTGGTTTTACCCGCAAGAAGACTCGATTGCCGACCTTGTAACTACGGTCGACTCGGTGCGCATCGACATAACTCTTATGTCGATCCTGCGCTTCTTTTATCCTTTGTATTATGGTTTGCATTTGCTCTTCCATTTCTTGGATCGCTTCTGGTCCCACAAGGACCCTATCCTCAAGCCGATCCCAACTCAAGGGTGTACGACACAGTCACCCATAAAGAAACTCAAAAGGCGCCATCTTAATGGTGCTCTGGTAACTGTTGTTGTAAGCGAACTCTACTAGAGGCAAGAATTCCTCCCAATGCTTTTGTTGGTCCATTACGTACATGCGCAACATGTCTTCCAAGGTTTGGTTCGTACGTTCTGTCTGTCCATCAGTCTCGGGGTGATACGCAGTAGTAAAGTTAAGTTGAGTTCCCAAGGCCTCTTGGAAACTCGTCCAAAATCGTTCGGTAAACACCGATCCTCGATCGGATATAATCTTTTTAGGCACGCCATGCAGCCTCACAATCTCACTGATAAAAACTCTCACTATGTCAGGTGCCTGATATGTCATACGCACCGGAATAAAGTGAGCACTCTTTGTCAGAGTGTCTACTGTTACAAAAATTGAGTCGTGTCTCCTTGCTGTCAGTGGAAATCCAACAATAAAATCCATCGAAATGACTTCCCATTTCGATTCTGGAATGGCATGTGGTTGAAGTAATCCCACCGGGTGTCTATGTTTAGCCTTTACCTGTTGACACTCGAGACATCTAGCCACAAATTTGACTATGTCGGCCTTCATTCCTTTCCAGAAGAACAAGGGCTTAAGGTTTTCCCTCATCTTCGTAACTCCCGGGTGAGCAATGTAAACTGCTCTATGAGCCTCGCTCAGGATCAACATCCTCAACTCGTCGTTTGGCGGTACGTAAATCGGACCTCTAAACCTCAATAAACCATCTCTATCAAATGAATATCCCTCAAATCGCGGTACCATTATAGTGTTTTGTCTGATAAAATCCTCGACTTCTTTGTACCAGTCATCGTCACGCTGTAAAGTGAGAATCTTCTCACGTAGATTCATTTGAAGAGGCAACACTGAAAAGATGCGTGGCCTCTGACTCAAAGGATCCGCCACTCGATTCACTGTTCCCTTTATGTAAGTAATCTCGAAGTCATACTCACTAAGCAATTCCGACCAACGTCGTTGTCGCGCGTTCAGGTCGCTTTGCGTAAAAATGTGTTGTAATCCACAATGATCAGTCCTTAATTCAAATTTTCGTCCAACCAGGTAGTGTCTCCATACCTTTAAGCCATATACGATGGCTAATAACTTCAAATCATGCGTCGTATAGTTTTCCTCATGCCTTCTTAGTTTCCTCAAAATGTAAGCAATCACTCGTCCGTCTTGCATCAAGACTCCACCTAAACCTTCTTTGGATGCATCAGTGCATACCAATAAGTCTACGTCCATGTCAGGGACCTTTAGTATCGGCGCTGTTGTCAACAACTCCTTAAGCCTTCGAAATGATTCCACGCATTTCTTAGTCCAAACAAACTTCTTGTTTTTCTTCTGTAATTCCGTGATCGGACTTGCTATCTTTGAAAATCCCTCGACAAACCGTCAATAGTGTTCGGCTAAACCCATAAAACTAAGCACTTTTGTGACATTCGTCGGCGTAGGCCATTCCATAATAGCCTCAACCTTGGCTGGATCCACGGCGATACCTTCGCCGGAGATGACATGCCCTAAGTAGTTAATCCTCGATTGATAAAAATAGCATTTGGACAGCTTCCCATATAATTTGTGTTCTCGAAACATTGTAGTACCAAGCGCAAGTGCTCATCATTCTCCTCCGTCGTCCGAGAGTAGATCAAAATATCATCAATGAATACTTGGATGAACTTGTCCAAGTACTCGCGGAACACCCCATTCATCAAAATCATGAATAGCCCTGGGGCGTTTGTCAATCCAAACGGTAAAAAAATAAACTCGTAATGTCCAAATCTTGTCTTAAAAGCGGTCTTAGGGACGTCATCCTCCTTGATCCGTAACTGGTGATACCCCGATCGCAAATCGATCTTAGAGAACACCGTCGCACCCTTCATTTGATCAAACAGATCGTCGATTCTTGGTAAGGGATACTGATTCTTGATCGTAGCCTTGTTCAGTTGACAGTAGTCAATGCAAAGCCTCCACGATCCATCCTTCTTCTGAATGAAAATAACTGGTGCATCCCACGGTGACACACTATGACGTATCAATCCCAAGTCCAACAACTCCTTCAATAGCATTTTCAACTCTTGCAACTCTGGGGTCGACATCCGATAAGGCGTTCTTGCTATCGGTTCAGTCCCCAGTTTTAGGTCTATGGTAAACTCCAATTCTCTTTCTGGCAGCATCCCAGGCAACTCCTCTGGAAATATGTCCGCAAACTCCTTCACCACTGGAAGGTGTTCTAGACCTTCTGCTACTCCCTTTTCGTTTAGTGCAAGGATCACATAAAGCTTGCACCCCTTGTGCATACTCCTTCGTAACTGTAAGGAAGAGACGAACCTCAGGGATACTTCCTAGTTCCGTCCTACAATCAACCATCTCTGTCCTTCATCATCCACCAAGCTCAACCGTTTCGTCTTACAGTTGAGTATCGCCTCATGCGATTCCAACCAATCCATCCCAATCACGATGTCATAAGACCCTAAGATCGTGATGTACAAGTTGACCCTCGTGAAAAACTCTCCCAGGTTAAGGGCACAACCCGTAACCTTTCCTCCAACTTTCTGTTTTTCTCCCGAAGCCATCTCTACGAAGCTAAACTCATCTTGTTCGACTGCCTTAACCTTAATCCTTTTTAGCGCTGCACCAGAAATGAAACTCTCAGTAGCAACTGGGTCTATCAAAATACTAAGGGTTTGGTTAGCGACAGTAACTTTCATCTCGAGCACGGTCGACTGGTGCTCTGCCTGGCGGTTATTCACCGCTGCCTGAATTCGATGGGCCTTGCCCATATCTCCCACTGTAGCGGGTCCAACTAATCATGACGCTTTGGTCCTCTCCAATGGACAATCGCGCTGGTAGTGTGGCTCCCCACACGTCCAACACCCCTTCTTCGGCCCAGTAGTCCTGGTACCCAAAGTAGAAGATGACTGCCAACCGGCCTGAAACGCTGGTCTGTTCTGCTGAACAGGCCTAAACTGCTTCTGCTGCGGGCGACACTGCTGCTGTTGCTGTGGTCCTCGATAAGGTGTCCGCTGCTGAGGTGGCGACCGTCAAGGTGTAGTGAACATGGATCCCTTATGGAAACCACGATATCCCGACGTATGTCTCGCCGGTGTCTGATGCTGTGGTGTACCAGTGGAACCCTGCCCTGCTGGTCTCGATGGAGTCCTGGTCTGACCCCTGCTGATAAGCTCTTCCTCTGCTATGAGGGCCTTTTGGACAATGTCGTGCAAGGTTTGAGGCATCAGAATCCTAACCTTTGCACGCAGGCTACCGTTAAGGCCAAACACGAACCGGTTGACCTTGAGCTTCTCAGTGTTTAGGTGCAGAGCATATCGAACCAGCTCCATAAAACATGCCTCGTACTCGGGCACTGTACGACCTCCCTGTCATAAGGCGTTGAACTCATTGAGCTGACGCTCAATGAATTCCTAAGAAAGATACCTCTCTCGAAACCGTTCCTCGAACAGTTCCCATGACACGTCTTCAACGACCATGTTTAGCTGAGGCAGGAGCGTCTTCTACCATAGAAGAGCGCTCCCCTTCAGTTGAAAGACCGCCATGCAGACCTTCATGTTGGAGGTATAATCATGAAGTGCGAAGCACATCGCCATATTCTCCAACCATGCCTCGGCGGCTGCGCCGTCCGGGGCACCAAAGAACTCAGGAAATTTTACCTTCTCGAGTTCACGGTGAATCCTACCTGTAACGGCCGGTGCGCGCGGCGGAACCTCAGGAGGTGCCGGCGCCGTGGCCTCATCTCTGTCCAATCTGCTGATCAGTGCCTCGGACATGCGCTGGAAGGATCTCATCATCCCCACCACATCGGCAACTGCGATCTGTTCCTGTCCAAGGACTTGCTCGCCTCCCTGGGGGTTAGACCCCTCAGGCGTGGATGCTGCTGGAGGCGTCACGCCTCCTCCCCTAATACCCCGTCATCTGCCTCCGCGGCGTCCTCTAACCATGATTACCTGCACACACACAATCAACTCGATCAACAACAGAATAATCAAACATAATCATGTCAACGGAAGTCGTAGCGAATCCCAAGTCGCGGATCGAACCGGCTTTGATACCATATGTAATGACCTCCTCGTTACGACAACCATTCTAGTAATAGGTGCAAATTTATTTATTTTTCTTTAAAGTGTGTGCACACGTGTAGAAGTAACAACACACTTAACTGTACGATGCCACTCGACAACCAACAAGACGCAACCACGACAAGGCAAAATTGAAGGCACACAACGAGTAACTGCAATAATATATGATCACAGGCATAAGGCGCACACCGCAACATTAAGACATACTGGGGGTGCACAGTAAGAACACAGAGGGAAGACTCCAGGGTGTTAGGGTTACTATTTCTGCACAAGAAAGCAGGGTGTTTAGTCTTATGTCTTCTAGAAGGAAGATTAGATAGGCTCTTGGCCGACTGCTCAGGCAGAAACTAGTAACCCGACCTAGAACCAGACACAAGAAAGATGAACACGACAAGATGACCCCGACATATCACAGTGACAACAAGTAATAATGCCCCTAGACATAAGGTGTACAACTAGCAGTTGTAAGCAGTAAACGCCACCAGTTGTTAAGCACAACAGAGTCACAGATGGAAGAATCCAACATTAGAGTTTACTATTTCTGCACAGAAAAGCAGGGCTTTTAGTCTTATGTCTTCTCGAAAGAAGATTAGACAGGCTCCTGGCTGACTGCTCAGGCATAAACTAGTAATCTCCGTCAGGTGTGTCGCAAGAGTGGAAACCCTGCCTTTAAAGGGACCGAGACTCTTGATACGGCACTGGATTCTTTACGCAGAAAATCACACCCACAGACATGTCTCCTAAGGCCACCAAGGGGGTGTCTACATCCACCCGACACAACAGACCCAACGATTAAATGATTATGACCAAGCACCGCAATAATTAAAAGAATAACCCTGACCTCTACGGAAGGTGCAAGCAAGGGACTCAGACAATGACCAACCCAATTTAAGACAAGGCATTTGACTAGGACTCATCTGTGATTGATCACAGTCCATCTACTCCACTTAAATTTCACTAACCGACGAGTGTCTTAAACATAACGTAATTCCAACTAAATGCAATTTCCAAATACCTAAACATAACAACTGAAGGTACTGGGTTTAACCTTACATTTTATGTTAGTATCAATCAGAAACTACACTGACATCCTCATAAAGGCTAGCATCTTTCAGTTACCATAAGGACCTTGCAAATTCACTTACTAACTTCAAAATAAAATTACAAGGCATCACCATAGCGCTAGCCTATCATTATATTTCAAATAAAAAGGGCTTGCAATTTCACTAACTAATTCCTAAAAACTACATTGACATCATTACAGCGGTAGCAAATTATTACATTTACAATATGAGACTTGCAAATCATCCAACTAAGCAGCATGGTCATTACACTAATGATTAAGACATTGGTAGTCCAATATATTGCGTTAGATTTCACTGTCAACTCCTCACATGATTATTTCATATATCCCATCATAAGACGATTCGTTAACTTAGCATTACTTTACTTCATTATAATATACTGTGGTAACATTGCAGTAACTTGTCGCAATAACATTCCCATAACCTTATCTTATATTACATTTATCCTAATATAATGCCATAATGTAAGAATGTAAAAATTCCAAATAACACTCCCTAACCTTATCCTTTATTACATTTATCCTAATATAATGCAATAATGTAAGAACGTAAAAATTCCAAATAACAATCCCATAACCTTATCTAAATATTGGTATCTATACCACCTCATTACTTAGTTGTTGAAGTCCACCCAAATGACAACCCCCTTACCATAAGGTCAACATAAAAATAACATCACATTTATAAATAGCATCATCCTTAGATATAACAATAAACCATCATATTAAAATCGACATCATATAACAATGACAATAATTAGAATGACATTAATGAAAATAACAATATATATATTTTTTAAAAGAACCGTATATAAAATTTAGGATATTTCAAATGTCATATCCAAAATATAAACATTTTAAAACGACACTATATAAAATTGACTTCATGAATAAATTATCGTTGACCCTAAGCTTGCAATGATATTACCCTAGTATCGACAACCTGGCATTTACTTTGGATAACCTTGCAAGCGAATAAAAGGAACAGGAATTCTTAAGACTGACAGGTGGTCTCTAAAAAGCCATACGTCTAGCAAGGTGTCAACAACGCTCTGACTGCATCTACCGTTAACATTATGGCAAGGCTGGAGCATGACGGAAAACGGTTTCGCAACAGTTAAAGGATTTTTCCTTTTTTAAAAAAAACACCACCTCCAGGAAGTGGTGGACTGCTACCCTCAGATTAAGGTGCGGAAGACTGAACGTGGCTGTCAGCCTGGCAGGCTCAGCGCTGTCCACTTTAGCTTTTAACTAAAACTCTGCCATTACACTCAGCCCAGAAAATTGGCTGCCCTTCACGCTGTCACTTCATCAATCGTTTTACAGTCGTGATAATGATGAGGTTACTGCCAGGTGCAGGGAGGGAGGATTACAACAAGTGGTCAAATGCAGAAGGGACGCCCATCAACGCAGGGAAGGTATCTACTCAGACCAGTAAACGCAGAGAACCAAGACGGGCCAGTCTCCGGCGAGTTGGTTAGTCTAAAGGCGCAGAGATATTATAACAAGAAGGCAAGGGTGTAATAACAATTTAAGGCAAGGATAGGGCGCAGAGATCTATTACCCCATAATCCAGAGATACCAAAGCTGAGAAATTCGTTCCCGTAGACATTTCATGTTACAGAGAAATTCATGCACAAAGGCATATCGTTTCAGAGATGAATTTCGTACGCAGTCCAGGGTAACATCAAACGCATACCAAACGAAAACGCCCCCCCAAAAAATGCCCACGCTGTGATAAAGACGGGATGCCCAAGACACAATTTCTGATCATGCACAAACGTGATGACAACAATTTGTTTTTAAAAGGACCGACAGTAGCTGGTAAGATGACAGATGGTAAGTCTATAAACGATTTGACAGTAACTTCATGGAACGCAAGCCCACAAGACCAAACGCCCCAACGCCCACAGTAAAACAAGGAAACGAAAGTCCAAGTTCAGAGAAAAAAACAATCCGGGTTGCCAAAGAAATAAAAACAAAACCTTCATATTCTGTGCAGAAAAATTCGTCCAAGAGTGTCAACAAAACTCTACTGATTGGATTGCAGGCCTAAAAGGCACAAACTCAAGGCAATTCTAAATCTAAAAATCGTAATCCTGTGTTTATGAAGTCGGTGACATAATATTTTTCCTAACTAAAGTCTAAGGTATCCTTGACATGAATAATATTGATTGACTCTGAATGGCTCTATGGATTGGCTCTGATTCGAAATTTTAGCTAAACTTGGCAGAGGTAAGAAAATTTTTACACAACAAACTAAGTCGATCTGTTTTAAAATTACTTAAAAACTCAACCACAGGCCCAAACAGACAGCAACCCGTGGCATGCAAGATTGAAATTGCCAGAACCAAGTTCAGTAACAATTACCGCCATTCTTTTATATATATATTTTTTTCGGAAACAAAATCACTATATCCATATACAAAAACGATCATTGCGCAGCAAAATTCGAATGGAGATGCAAGGCTAGAGTTCACTCATAATTTGCACAGTAAAATTACAACAATGATGATTACACAATTTTCCTTTAACTATTAATAACAGAGGTAATCAACTTATTAACAGAGGTAGGCACATCAGTAAGCCAATCAGTCCATTACAATCATCTTACAATTCCCAGCCTAATATCTAATGCATTATACTCAATAAAATAAACGAGCGTACCTGTTTCCTTGTGCCTGCCTCGTAGGCAGTCTGCGCCTCGATTGATGTCCCGCGCTCCTTGTCGCTCCTGCTTTCCGATCGTAGAACCCTCACCGGTACCTCCCAGCCAATCGCTAGGGGTACTCTGCTTCCCCCTTAGCCCCCCGAGCCGCAAAGGGGCCACACAAGAACCAGAGATAAGACTAGCTTCTCAGCTCGCCTCCAAGGCTGAGCTACCACTCCAATGCAGCTGAGATAAACCCAACTCCTCACAAGCAATCCGTCAAGCCTCAATCCGACAGCATAACGTTACGCTAACTGTGCCCCCTCTTCCTTCTTTTCCCCTTATTTTATAGAAATTGAGACCCACCTACTTTCCTAAATCATTATTAATTAAATTTTTATGACAAACCTCTAAAAATTCACTGCCATCCAAGTGTCACTAATCCCCACGGTTCTCCAAAAAATCATTTCTTTTTAATAATTAAAAGACTCAATTCCCACACTCCCCCTAAAGTCGCTCCTAAAATTACTTCTAGGGTTCCTAGATCGCTCTCATGCTTTTAATAACTTTCCTAAAATGAAGTTTCTGATTTTTAGTAACTCCTTAAATGCTGATTCCTTTTCGCTTTTTACCCTATGTCTCCTACTTTCCATTATTAAGTTTCCTTTATTACAAGTTTCCTCATTTCTAT
>ML795821.1:130591-156441 GCA_009831015.1 Picea engelmannii
AAGGGTGCCACTCGCCTTGTTTGCTTCTGTTGCGCGATGTGCCCTTCAGGATGCACCACGTGCTCCAAGGTGCCACTCGCTGACTTGTATTTCTTTGCGCGACGTGCCCTTCAGGATGCACCACGTGCTCCAAGGGTGCCACTGGCTGACTTGATGGATTGGTAGACATCTATAACCCCTGGAGTCAACACTCCGCCAGGTGAACTTGTGGGAGACTAAGGGCTCTAATGAATAAGCCCCCCGCTTTATTGCATGCCCCTTAGAATCATCGTGAGCAACTGTCGCAGTCTGCCATCACGACATCGTGGATCCTCTCGAACTAGGTATTCGTTAACCTACAGTTCGAGCCACTGCGGGAGTGCTAGTAGGCTGTGGCAGGGCTGCTGTCCACACCTCTCCCTCATCCTCTCTGGAAATCATGTGTGGCCCCTTTACTCCATATGTGAGTCTTGGTCGACAAGCTATCGTCAGCCTGCATGATGAACCATCATGTGAGATCATGTCAACAACATATCATAAAATCAATAGCATATCATCAAAACAAAGCAATATCACCGTAAATGAAACAACCCAAATAGCCCACTCCCTGACTCAATCCGGAGTCCAAGAGAGTTCCACCGATGCCTCTGCATCCTCAATATCCGAAACCCTGCACACTCAATGAAACTGAGTCAGCAACACCTGTCTACATCAAAGTAGTAAGAACATCCTGTCCTCTAACTTAACGCATCATAATGAATGAAAATTTTTTATCATCATAAAAATCCAGATCACTTGCGAGCAAGTGTCCTCAAAGAATAAGTTTGTAAGTGCACCAGAGCGGGATGTTACATACACCCCCTCTTGGTCTAAACTTCGTCCCGAAGTTTCTCAGTATAAATGCCGAAATAAATGTACCACAATATCATAAGTACCCCAGTATCATAAGTCTATCTATCAAACAAAAATGGAAACTGTTGGCGCATATCATATGCGTCCTCCCAGGTCGCCGATAGCGGACTATAACTGTCCCACTGGACCTTGACCTGATCTACCGTTCGACGTCGTAACTGTCGAACTTGCTGATCAAAAATGCGAACTAGCTCAGCCATGAGTGCTCCCTCGTCCGATACCTGCAAGGAACTCATGTCAATCATGTGTGTAGGATTACTAATATAACGTCTCAAAATAGATACATGAAAAACATTATGCATATGCCTCAAAGAATCAGGCAAGGCTAGTCGATAGGCCACGGGCCCCTTTCTCTCCACAATCTCGAAAGATCCCGTGAACCTAGGAGAGAGTTTAGCTCCCCTTCCAAACTTGATTGAACTCTTATGTGGTTTTACCCACAAGAAGACTCGATCGCCGACCTCGTAACTATGGTCGACTCGGTGCGCATCGACATAACTCTTCTGTCGATCCTACGCTGCTTTTATCCTTTGTCTTATGGTTTGCATTTTCTCTTCCATTTCTTGAATCACTTCTGGTCCCACCGGGACCCTGTCCTCAAGCCGATCCCAACTCAAGGGCGTCCGACACAGTCTCCCATAAAGAAACTCAAAAGGCGCCATCTTAATGGTGCTCTGGTAACTGTTGTTGTAAGCAAACTCTACTAGAGGCAAGAATTCCTCCCAACGCTTTTGTTGGTCCATTACGTACATGCGCAACATGTCTTCCAAGGTTTGGTTCGTACATTTTGTCTGTCCGTCAATCTCGGGGTGATATGCAGTACTAAAGTTAAGTTGAGTTCCCAAGGCCTCTTGGAAACTCGTCCAAAATCGTTCGGTAAACACCGATCCTCGATCAGATATAATATTTTTAGGCACGCCATGTAGCCTCAGAATCTCACTAATGAAAACTCTCGCTATGTCAGGTGCTTGATACATCGTACGCACCAGAATAAAGTGAGGACTCTTTGTCAGAGTGTCTACTACTACAAAAATCGAGTCGTGTCTCCTTGCCGTCAGTGGCAATCCAACAATAAAATCCATCGAAATGACTTCCCATTTCGATTCTGGAATGGCATGTGGTTGAAGTAATCCCACCGGGTGTCTATGTTCAGCCTTTACTTGCTGACACTCGAGACATCTAGCCACAAAGTTGACTATGTTGGCCTTCATTCCTTTCCAGAAGAACAAGGGCTTAAGGTCTGCCCTCATGTTCGTAACTCCCGGGTGAGCCATGTAAACTGCTCTATGATCCTTTCTCAGGATCAACATCCTGAACTCGTCGTTTGGTGGTACGTAAATCCGACCTCTAAACCTCAATAAACCATCGCTATCAAATGAATATCCCTCAAATCGCGGTACCATCATAGTGTTTTGTCAGATAAAATCCTCGACTTCTTTGTACTAGTCATCGTCACGCTGTAAAGTGAGAATCTTCTCACATAGATTCGTTTGAAGAGGAAACACTGAAAAGATGCGTGGCCTCCGACTCAAATCATCCGCCACTCGGTTCACTGTTCCCTTTATGTAAGTAATCTCGAAGTCGTACTCGCTAAGGAATTCCGACCAACGTCGTTGTCACGCGTTCAGGTCGCTTTGCATAAAAATGTGTTGTAATCCACAATGATCAGTCCTTAATTCAAATTTTCATCCAACCAGGTAGTGTCTCCATACCTTTAAGGCATATACGATGGCTAATAACTCCAAATCATGCGTCGTGTAGTTTTCCTCATGCCTTCTTAGTTTCCTCGAAATGTAAGCAATCACTCGTCCGTCTTGCATCAAGACTCCACCTAAACCTTCTTTGGATGCATCAGTGCATACCAAGAAGTCTACGTCCATGTCAGGAACCTTTAGTATTGGTGCTGTTGTCAACAACTCCTTAAGCCTTCGAAATGCTTCCACGCATTTCTCAGTCCAAACAAACTTCTTGTTTTTCTTCTGTAATTCTGTGATCAGACTTGCTATCTTCGAAAATCCCTCGAAAAACTGTCGATAGTATCCGGCTAAACCCATAAAACTACGCACTTCTGTGACATTTGTCGGTGTAGGCCATTCCATAATAGCCTCAACCTTGACTGGATCCACGGCGATACCTTCACCGGAGATGACATGCCCTAAGTAGTGAATCCTCGATTGATAAAAAGAGCATTTGGACAGCTTCCCATATAATTTGTGTTCTCGTAAACATTGTAGTACCAAGCGCAAGTGCTCATCATGATCCTCCGTCGTCCGAGAGTAGATCAAAATATCATCAATGAATACTTGGACGAACTTGTCCAGGTACTCGCGGAACACCCCGTTCATCAAACTCATGAATACCCCTCGGGCGTTTGTCAATCCAAACGGTAAAACAATAAACTCGTAATGTCCAAATCTTGTCTTAAAAGCGGTCTTAGGGACGTCATCCTCCTTGATCCATAACTGGTGATACCCTGATCACAAATCAATCTTAGAGAACACCGTCGCACCCTTCATTTGATCAAACAGATCATCAATTCTTGGTAAGGGATACTGATTCTTGATCGTAGCCTTGTTCAGTTGACAGTAGTTAATGCAAAGCCTCCACGATCCATCCTTCTTCCGAATGAAAATAACTGGTGCACCCCACGGTGACAGGCTAGGATGTATCAATCCCAGGTCCAACAACTCCTTCAATTGCATTTTCAACTCTTGCAACTCCAGGGTCGACATCCGATAAGGCGTTCTTGCTATCGGTTCAGTCCCCGGTTTCAGGTCTATGGTAAAATCCAATTCTCTTTCTGGCGGCATCCCAGGCAACTCCTCTGGAAATACGTCCGCAAACTCCTTCACCACTGGAAGGTGTTCTAGACCTTCTGCTACTCCCTTTTCATTTAGCGCAAGGATCGCATAAAGCTTGCACCCCTTGCGCATACTCCTTTGTAACTGTAAGGAAGAGACGAACCTCGGGGATTCTCCCTGGTTCCGTCCTACAATCACCCGTCTCTGTCCTTCATCATCCACCAAGCTCAACCGTTTCGTCTTACAGTTGAGTATCGCCTCATGCGATTCCAACCAATCCATCCCAATCACGACATCATAAGACCCTAATATCGTGACGTACAAGTTGACCCTCGTGACAAACTCTCCCAGGTTAAGGGCACAGCCCGTAACCTTTCCTTCAACTTTTTGTTTTTCTCCCGAAGCCATCTCTACGAAGCTAAACTCATCCTGTTTGACTGCCTTAACCTTAATCCTTTTTAGCGCTGCACCAGAAATGAAACTCTCAGTAGCACCTGGGTCTATCAAAATACTAAGGGTCTGGTCAGCGACAATACCTATCGTCTCGAGCACAGTCGACTGGTGCTCTGCCTGGCGGTTATTCACCGCTGCGTGAATCCGATGGGCCTTGCCCATATCTCCCACTGTAGCGGGTCCGGCTGATCCGGATGCTCTGGTTCTCTCCACAGGACAATCGCACTGGTAGTGTGGCTCCCCACACGTCCAACACCCCTTCTTTGGCCCAGTAGTCCTGTTACCCGAAGTAGAAGATGACTGCCCACTGGCCTGAAACGCTGGTCTGTTCTGCTAAACATGCCTAAACTGCTGGTGCTGCGGGCAACGCTGCTGCTGGTGCTGTGGTCCTTGATAAAGTGTCCGCTGCTGAGGTGGCGGCCATCGAGGTGTAGTGAACATGGATCCCTTCTAGAAACCACGATATCCCGATGTATGTCTCGCCGGTGTCTGATGCTGCGGTGTACCAGTGGAACCCTGCCCTGCTGGTCTCGATGGAGTCCTGGTCTGACCCCCGCTGATAAGCTCTTCCTCTGCTATGAGGGCCTTTTGGACAATGTCGTGCAAGGTATGAGGCATCAGAATCCTAACCTTTGCATGTAGGCTATCGTTAAGGCCAAACACGAACCGGTTGACCTTGAGCTTCTCAGTGTTCAGGTGCGGAGCATACCGGAGCAGCTCCATAAAACGTGCCTCGTACTCGGGCACTGTACGACCTCCCTGTCGTAAGGCGTTGAACTCATTGAGCTGACGCTCAATGAATTCCTTAGAAAGATACCTTCCTCAGAACCGTTCCTCGAACAGTTCCCATGACACGTCTTCAACGGCCATGTTTAGCTGAGGGAGGAGCGTCTTCCACCATAGAAGAGCTCTCCCCTTCAGTTGAAAGACCGCCATGCGGACCTTCATGTTGGAGGTATAATCACGAAGTGGGAAGCACATCGCCATATTCTCCAACCATGCCTCGGTGGCTACGCCGTCCGAGGCACCAAAGAGCTCAGGAAATTTTACCTTCTCGAGTTCACAGTGAATGCTACCTGTAACGGCCGGTGCGCGCGGCGGAACCTCAGCAGGTGCCGACGCCCTGGCCTCATCTCTGTCCAATCTGCTGATCAATGCCTCGGACATGCGCTGGAAAGATCTCATCATCCCCACCACATTGGCAACTGCGATCTGTTCCTGTCCAAGGACCTGCTCGCCTCCCTGGGGGTTAGACCCCTCAGACGTGGATGCTGCTGGAGGCGTCACGCCTCCTCCCCTAGCACCCTGTCGTCTGCCTCCGCAGTGTTCTCTAACCATGATTACCTACACACACACAATCAAGTCGATCAACAAAAAAATAATCAAACATAATCATGTCAACGAAAGCTGTAGCGAATCCCAAGTCACAGGTCGAACCGGCTCTGATACCATATGTAACGACCTTCTCGTTACGACAACCATTCTAGTAATAGGTGCAATATTTTTTTTTTTCTTTAAAGTGTGTGCGCGCGTGTAGAAGTAACAACACACTTAACTGTACGATGCCACTCGACAACCAACAAGACGCAACCACGACAAGGAAAAACTTAAGGCACACAACGAGTAACTGCAACAATATACGATCATAGGTATAAGGTGCACAACGCAACATTAAGACATATTGGGGTTGCACAGTAAGAAAACAGAGGGAAGACTCCAGGGTGTTAGGGTTACTATTTCTGCACAGGAAAGCAGGGTGTTTAGTCTTATGTCTTCTCGAAAGAAGATTAGACAGGCTCCTGGCCGACTACTCAGGCAGAAACTAGTAACCCGACCTAGAACTAGACACAAGCAAGATGAACACGACAAGATGACCCCAACATATCATAGTGACAACAAGTAATAATGCCCCTAGACATAAGGTGTACAACTAGCAGCTGTAAGCAGTAAACGCCACCAGGTGTTAAGTACAACACAGTCACAGATGGAAGAATCCAACAGTAGAGTTTACTATTTCTACACAGAAAAGCAGGGCTTTTAGTCTTATGTCTTCTCGAAAGAAGATTAGACAGGCTCCTGGTCGATTGCTCAGGCAGAAACTAGTAATCTCCGTCAGGTGTGTCGCAAGAGTGGAAACCCTGCCTTTAAAGGGCCCGAGACTCTTGATATGGCACTGGATTCTTTACACAGAAAATCACACCCACAAACATGTCTCCTAAGGCCACCAAGGGGGTGTCTACATCCACCCGACACAACAGACCCAAAGATTAAATGATTATGACCAAGCACCACAATAATTAAATGAACAACCCTGACCTCTACGGAAGGCGCAAGCAAGGGACTCAGACAATGACCAACCCAATTTAAGACAAGGCATTTGACTAGGACTCATCTGTGATTGATCACAGTCCATCTACTCCACTTAAATTTCACTAACCGACGAGTGTCTTAAACATAACGTAAGTCCAACTAAATGCAATTTCCAAATACCTAAACATAACAACTGAAGGTACTGGGTCCGACCTTACATTTTATGTTAACATCAATTAGGAACTACACTGACATCCTCATAAAGGCTAGCATCATTTAGTTACCATAAGGACCTTGCAAATTCACTTACTAACTTCACAATAAAATTACAAGGCATCACCATAGCGCTAGCCTATCATTATATTTCCAATAAAAAGGGCTTTCAATTTCACTAACTAATTCCTAAAAACTACATTGACATCATTACAGCGCTAGCAAATTATTACATTTACAATATGAGACTTGCAAATTATCCAACTAAGCAGCATGGTCATTACACTAATGATTAAGACATTGCTAGTCCAATATATTGTGTTAGATTTCACTGTCAACTCCTCACATGATTATTTCATATATCCCATCATAAGACGATTCGTTAACTTAGCATTACTTTACTTCATTATAATATACTGTGGTAACATTGCAGTAACTTGTCACAATAACATTCCCATAACCTTATCTTATATTACATTTATTCTAATATAATTCCATAATGTAAGAATGTAAAAATTCCAAATAACACTCCCTAACCTTATCCTTTATTACATTTATCCTAATATAATGCAATAATGTAAGAATGTAAAAATTCCAAAAAACACTCCCATAACCTTATCTAAATATTGGTATCTATACCACCTTATTACTTAGTTGTTGAGGTCCACCCAAATGACAACCCCCTTACCATAAGGTCAATATAAAAATAACATCACATTTATAAATAACATCATCCTTAGATATAACAATAAACCATCATATTAAAATCGACATCATATAACAATGACAATAATTAGAATGACATTAATGAAAATAACAGTATATTTTTTTTTAAAAGAACCGTATATAAAATTTAGGATATTTCAAATGTCATATCCAAAATATAAACATTTTAAAACGACACTATATAAAATTGACTTCATGAATAAATTATCGTTGACCCTAAGCTTGCAATGATATTACACTAGTATCGACAAACTGGCATTTACTTTGGATAACCTTGCAAGCGAATAAAAGGAACAAGAATTCTTACGACTGACAGGTGGTCTCTAAAAATCCATACGTCTAGCAAGGTGTCAACAACGCTCTGATTGCAACTACCGTTAACATTATGTCAAGGCTAGAGCATGACGGAAAACGGTTTCGCAACAGTTAAAGGATTTTTCCTTTTTTAAAAAAAACACCACCTCCAGGAAGTGGCAGACTGCTACCCTCAGATTAAGGTGCGGATGACTGAACGTGGCTGTCAGCCTGGCAGGCTCAGCGCTATCCACTTCAGCGTTTAACTAAAAATCTGCCATTACACTCAGCCTAGAAAATTGGCCGCCCTTCACGCTGTCACTTCTTCAATCGTTTTACAGTCGTGATAATGATGAGGTTACTTCCAGGTGCAGGGAGGGAGGATTACAACAAGTGGTCAAACACAGAAGGGACGCCCATCAGCGCAGGGAAGGTATCTACTGAGACCAGTAAACGCAGAGAATCAAGACGGGCCAGTCTTCAGCGAGTTAGTTAGTCTAAAGGCGCAGAGATATTATAACAAGAAGGCAGGGGTGTAATAACAATTTAAGGCAAGGATAGAGCGCAGAGATCTATTACCCCATAATCCAGAGATACCAATGACGATAAATTCGTTCCCCCAGACATTTCGCGTTACAGAGAAATTCGTGCACAAAGGCATATCGTTTTAGAGATAAATTTCATACGCAGTCCAGGGTAACATCAAACGCATACCAAACGAAAACGCCCCCAAAAAAAATGCCCACGCTGTGATAAAGACAGGATGCCCAAGACACAATTTCTGATCATGCACAAACGTGATGACCGCAGTTTGTTTTTAAAAGGACCGACAGTAGCTGGTAAGATGACAGACGGTAAGTCTATAAACGATTTGACAGTAACTTCATGGAACGCAATCCCACAAGACAAAACGCCCCAATGCCCACAGTAAAACAAGGAAACGAAAGTCCAAGTTCAGAGAAAAAAACAATCCGGGTTGCCAAAGAAATAAAAACAAAACCTTCATATTCTGTGCAGAAAAATTCGTCCAAGAGTGTCAACAAAACTCTCCTGATTGGATTGCAGGCCTAAAAGGCACAAACTCAAGGCAGTTCTGAATCTAAAAATCGTAATCCTGTGTTTATGAAGTCGGTGACATAATATCTTTCCTAACTAAAGTCTAAGGTATCCTTGACATGAATAATATTGATTGATTCTGAATGGCTCTATGGATTGGCTTTGATTTGAAATTTTAGCTAAAATTGGCAGAGGTAAGAAAATTTTTACACAACAAACTAAGTCGATCTGTTTTAAAATTACTTAAAAACTCAACCGCAGGCCCAAACAGACAACAACCCGCGGCATGCAAAAATGAAATTGCCAGAACCAACTTCAGTAACAATTACTGCCATTCTTTTATATATATATATATATTTTGGAAACAAAATCACTATATCCATATACAAAAACGGTCATTCCGCAACAAAATTCGAATGGAGACTCAAGGTTAGAGTTCACTCAGAATTTGCACAGTAAAATTACAGCAATTATGATTACACAATTTTCCTTTAACTGTTAATAACAAAGGTAATCAACTTATTAACAGAGGTAGGAACAACAGTAAGCCAATCAGTCCATTACAATCATCTTACAATTCCTAGCCTAATATCTAATGCATTATACTCAATAAAATAAACGAGCGTACTTGTTTCCTTGTGCCTGCCTCGTAGGCGGTCCGCACCTCAATTGATGTCCCGCGCTCCTTGTCGCTCCTGCTTTCCGACCGTAGAACCCTCACTGGTACCTCCCATCCAATCGCTAGGGGTACTCTACTTCCCCCTTAGCCCCCCGAGCCGCAAAGGGGCCACACAAGAACCAGAGATAAGACTAGCTTCTCAGCTCGCCTCCAAGGCTGAGCTACCACTCCAATGCAGCTGAGATAAACCCAACTCCTCACAAGAAATCCGTCAAGCCTCAATCCGGCAGCGTAACGTTACGCTAACCGTGCCCCCTCTTCCTTCTTTTCCCCTTATTTTATATAAATTGAGACCCACCTACTTTCCTAAATCATTATTAATTAAATTTTTATGACAAACCTCTAAAAATTCACTGCCGTCCAAGTGTCACTAATCCCCACGGTTCTCCAAAAATTCATTTCTTTTTAATAATTAAAAGACTCAATTCCCTCACTCCCCCTAAAGTCGCTCCTAAAATTACTCCTAGGGTTCCTAGATCCCCTCTCATGCTTTTAATAACTTTCCTAAAATGAAGTTTCTGATTTTTCGTAACTCCTTAAATGCTGATTCCTTTTCGCTTTTTACCCTATGTCTCCTACTTTCCATTATTAAGTTTCCTTTATTACAAGTTTCCTCATTTCTATTTTTTTATTTCTCTCTTTTTTTATTTTTATTTTTGTTAAACCCAAAATGACAAATGCGCTTAAAAGTATTTTCAATATATTTTTAAAATCCTAAATTTTTATACTCCCACTCTTTAATAATTTTAATTCTTCTTTAAAATTTAAAAACCCTGGGTTTCAATTAATTTATCCCCCTCATTACTTTACCCCCCCATAGTTTAAGAAGACTTTAACTAACACATAGGAGGGTTTTAGTGCCCTTATGTTTATTTTTGTAGGATCTTTTCTTAGGGCTTATCAGAATTTTATCTTTTAGATGTTTTAATTTTTGGTTTAGATTGAACTAGGCGACAATTCATTAGGGGAGTCGTTTTAAGAATTTTATGAGGCGTTAAGGTCTTAGGGTCATCTAGGTTGTCTCATCATCATCATCAATGCGACGTGCCCTTCAGGACGCACTACGTGCTCCAAGGGTGCCACTCGCGTCGTTTGCTTCTGTTGCGCGACGTGCTCTTCAGGATGCACCACGTGCTCCAAGGGTGCCACTCGCTGACTTGTATTTCTTTGTGCGACGTGCCCTTCAGGATGCACCACGTGCTCCAAGGGTGCCACTTGCTAACTTGACGGATTGGTAGACATCTATAACCCTTGGAGTCAACACTCCGCCAGGTGAACTTGTGGAAGACTAAGGGCTCTAAGGAATAAGGCCCCCGCCTTATTGCGCGCCCCTTAGAATCATCGTGAGCGACTGTCGTAGTCTGCCCTCACGACATCGTGGATCCTCTCAAACTAGGTAATCGTCAACCTACAGTTCGAGCCACGGTGGGAGTGCTAGTAGGCTGTGGCAGGGATGCTGTCCACACCTCTCCCTCATCCTCTCTGGAAATCATGTGTGGCCCCTTTACTCCATATGTGAGTCTTGGTCGGCAAGCTATCATCATCCTGCATCATCAACCATCATGTGAGATCATGTCAACAACATATCATAAAATCAATAGCATATCATCAAAACAAAGCAATATCACCGTAAATGAAACAACCCAAATAGCCCACTCCCTGACTCAATCAGGAGTCCAAGGGAGTTCCACCGATGCCTCTGCATCCTCAAGGTCCGAAACCCTGCACACTCAATGAAACTGAGTCAGCAACACCTGTCTACATCAAAGTAGTAAGAACATCCTGTCCTCTAACTTAACACATCATAATGAAGGAAATTTTTTTATCATCATAAAAATCCAGATCACTTGCGAGCAAGTGTCCTCAAAGAATAAGTTTGTAAGTGCGCCAGAGCGGGATGTTACACAAGCTTCAACTTCGTCCTCCATTTCCACTCAATCGACGAATGTGCATTCTATACAGTTTTCGGCCAACCCAAATGGTAACCAACAATCAGGGGGGGAATAGAAAAAAAGGACGAGGTAATAATTATAAGGGAGGGAAAAATAATAACAAAGCCAAGGGTGACACTAACAATGATAGATCGAATAATAACACTGGTGAGGGAAAGAAAGAAAAATGAAAGGTGAAGTTTTCTTGTAATCTTTGTAAAGATTATCATCTTACCCACCTATTCCCCAAAATTGAGGAAGCCTCGAGGCTCTTATATCAACCTCTTGCTTTGTTGACCAATCCATTTTCGCATAATCAACACATGGCTTCGGGGTTCTCCAACACCAGAAATGCATCAAGCAGGAGTCAAAACTGCTCGACTCATGAAGGTGACCGTGTATGTGTTAACATGGTCAATTCTCAGATTGATGTAGCCACATGATATCATGATTATGATTCTTCACAGACTGTTAAGGGTCTAGAGTCTCCCCCTCTTGCAGAAACCCCCTTGTAGATCGAAAATACAGAGCCTCCGCCTCGTATTCTGAAACGCTCTGCTCACAATCACAATGCTAGAGCTCCCCAAAACTATTTTATTATCTAAGATCTGGGTCAAACCCCTTGTGAGATGTCGGCTTTGAAGGTTCTCCAGACGTTTCCTTCACATAGGAACACATTGTTATCTACTTTAGGAGCTGTAGATCTGTGTGGCTCAAAGGTTATTAAGTTTGATGTCATAGATGTTAAGCCTCACTTTTCTTACCACGTGGCCTTTCAAATCCATGTGGCATAGATGGAATTTACCATCAAACGCACTGTAATTGATGAAGGTACTGCAATGTGCATGATGTCCCTAACCTATTGGAAAGCCATTGGCTCTCTGACTCTATACTAATCTATGACTATGTTGACTGCTATTGATTGATGTTCTTTTCGACCCCACAAAATTCTTCCCACTTTTCTGGTCCAGTTAGGTGGAAAGACAGTGGAGGTTGATGTCGAGGTGGTCGATGCACCCCTTGACTATAATTTACTACTAGGGCGTAATTGGAATTATGCCATGACCGCAGTCGTGTCGTCTGTTTTCTGCACTTTATGTTTTCCTCATGAAGGAAACACAATGACGATTGATCAATTGTCCTTTGCACATGCTATTCCTAATGCATCAGTTGGACCTTCGATCCCAGTGATCGATAATTCTTGGCAGGAAACTGAGGACGTTGGTGTCAGAATGTATCCCTCTCTCATGGGTAGCTTTGATTTTGTGGCACCATACCATCACATTCATGCCATTTCCAGTAGTTCTTCGTCATCGATGAGGTTCATTCCTTTCCGTACTTCATATTTCAACGACACTTGGACCCTACTTTCCTCGACTATGTCATGCGAAGGTCAATCACACATTGGGATTGCAATGCTACTGTCAGCGACAGAGGTTGCGTATCAACCTATTCTTAAAACTACTACTGACCTAGATCCTTTCTCCTCATAGACAGATGAGGAGGATCCCTTTTTAGAGTTCGTACGAGCCACCCAATCATCTTTTTCAAATGATTTCCTCGATGACACCTTACCTTCGAATGAAGCCATCTCAGAGGCCATGAATGTTCTCGATAAGCCTTGGGACGATATGCGTCATCACTCATATTTCCTCCTAGAACTTGTTAGGATCGAAGAGGATGACTTTAGATCTACCTTGAGTCAAATGGTTGGTCACATTGTGGTTCTGCTAGATACACATGGTATTTATGTCGAAGGAAACATGGCGAATATTTCTCCTACCATCATGATCAACATCTCTCGAATTCCTGGAAAAATTGAGAACATATATATTGGTGCAGATTGTTCACCCGAAGAAATTCAGATCTACATGGATCTCTTCAAAGAATTACGTGACATATTCGCTTGGTTGTACGAAGAGATGCCAGGGATCGACCCCAGAATTGTTGAACATGAAATCAAGGCTTATCTGGATGATAGACCTATCCGACAAACGTATTAGAGTTTTTAATCCTGGGAAGGCCCATGCTATTAAGGAAGAGGTAGAGAAGCTACTTAATGTTGGTTTCATCTATCCGGTTCCCTTGACTGAATGGGTTTCCAACCCCTTTCCCGTGAATAAGAAACAAGGAACCATCCACGTGTGTATGGATTTTCAAGACCTGAGTAAGGCTTGTCCTAAAGACAACTTCCCGACTCCTTTCATTGACCAGATTCTTGATGAGTGCATAGGAAGCAAAGTTTTTTCTTTTATGGACATATTTTCAGGATATAATCAAATTCAAATGAAACTCGAGGATCAACACAAGACGATGTTTATTTGTGCTTGGGGTGCTTTTGCATATTGGAAAATGCCTTTTGGCCTTAAAAACGTCGATTCAACCTTCCAACGCGCCATGACATTTGCTTTTCATGATCTCAAGCATATTTTGTAAGCTTACCTTAATGATCTCTCTGCTCACTCTCGCAAGAGACTATATCACTCCACTTACCTTCGATTAGTATTTGAAAGATGTAATTACTATCAAATTCATTTGAACCCTCACAAGTGCATCTTTTGCGTCAGGTCTGGCCGTCTTTTAGGATTCTTAGTCTTTGAGTATGGGATCATGGTGGATTCTATGAAGGTTGAGGAAATAATTCAAATGGCTCCCCTGCACAACATTCGACAACTTCAGGGTTTATAGGGGAAGGCTAAGTTTTGACTTCGGTTCATAGTGAACTATGCCAATTTGACTAAGGGTTTCATGCATCTTTTGAAGAAATATACTCCATTTATATGGGATGAATGAGCCCAAGAATCCTTCGATGCTCTTAAGAAAGCCTTGGTATCAGCTCCTATGCTGAAGCCTCCACACTACAATAGAGACTATTTTCTTTATATCCCTATGTCTGAAGGGACGGTTGGTATGGTTCTTGTTCAAGAGGACAATGAGCTGCATGAGCACATTGTCTACTATCTCAGTCAAAACTTAGTCGGTCTTGAAATTAAATACTCTCATGTAGAGAAACTAACCTTGGTTGTCGTACACGCGGTTCAAATATTATTACATTATATATTACTTTGCAAAACTACTGTAGTAGCACATATCAATGCATTTCAATACATCCTTACCAGGCGTATCATAGGGGGAAAATACAATAAGTGGATTGTTATTTTGCAATATTTTGATCTCGATTTTGCTTCGGCAAAGTCTAAGAAATCGCTAGTTTTTGCTGAGTTGATATCGGATTTCCCTCGAGTCGATGAGGATACTATTCATGATGATTCATTCACGAATGAACATATCTTCCTTATCTTGTCTTTGGACCCATGGTATGAAGACATTATAATTTATCTTCAAACCTTGAAGCTATCCCAACATCTGTCGAGAGATTATCGACGATGTATACGTCATCAAGCTAAAAACTACCTTATCATCGATGACACTTTGTATCGTCCAGAAGTAGATAATATTTTGTGTCGTTGCTTGAATCATGAGGAAGATGAGTCGGTTCTCAATGAATGTCATAGTGGGGCTTGTGGTGGTTATCTGTCTGGGCTTGTGACAACCCAAATTTTTTTGTGAGCCAACTATTTTCGACCATCAATTTTTAAAGATTGTGTTGAAGCAGTCAAGAAGTGTCACACCTGCCAGGTGTTTGCTTGGAAAATGTGCTTGCACCCAACCCCTCTTCACCTAGTCATCACCATCGGTCCCCTCACCAAATTGGGGGTAGATTTTATGGACTGTAACCCAACTTCGGCTAGGGGGCATCAACATATTTTTGTGCCCATGGATTAATTCACTAAATGGGCAGAGGCCATGCCTACCATTAAATCCGATGGTAAGGTGACGACATTCTTCGAATTGAACCAAATTATAGCCCGGTTCGGAATCCCGAAGGAGATTGTCACTGATCATTATAGATTTTAACCTTGTACAATATTTACTGCAAACAAATTTTCAGTAAAAGAACAAAAAATATACAATGGAAAATACAAACATTACATAGAGATTTTTCCCCTGGAAACCCAAACCGGGAAAACCAATATATTCTATATTCATTCATAGTGATACATTGTTTACAATACAATATACATATAGGAGCCAACAACATCCAAAACCCTAACCCAATTACTTGGATTAGTCAACAACCCTAATTCCTTAACCGAAAATTGAAAACCATCAGGAAAAAATCATGTGTTAAAAAACCGCCCAACAATGGACACACAAATCGAGGAAACACAAAATACAAGGAAAAAAATGTGACTCATTTCCCGAGGCAATTTGTTTTCCTCTGCAAAGAATATAACACATACCCAACATTCTCCCACTTGTTTTTTTTGCATACAGAGGGTTTACAGGGTTACATAGTCAACAATCCAGGGCAACAATGCCCATGGATCCTCTACACCAAGCGAACTTCTTAGTGCTCATAGATTTTGTTAATGAATCTGCAACATTCTTCAAAGTGTCCACCTTCATCATCAATACTTTCTTTTCATAAACCATGTCTCTTGCAAAGTGATATTGAATATCAATATGCTTTGTCTTTGAATGATAAGTCGAGTTCTTCGCTAAAAAAATTGCAGTCTCACTGTCACAATCTATCCTTACAACTTCTTGTACCAACACAATACCTGAACACAATCTTTGTAACCATATTGCTTCCTTACTGGCATGAGTGGCTACCATGTATTCAGATTCTGTAGTTGAAAGTTCCACTACAACCTGTATTTTTCTCATCCAACTTATTTCTCCTCCAAATAGGTTAAACACATACCCACTTGTAGATCTCCTACGATCCAGATCTCCAGCCCAGTCTGCATCCAAAAATCCATTTATATCCAACATTCTGTCCAATCCTGGTCTTCCTTGGTAGCACAATTCATAGCTAGCGATGCCATGCAAATACCCAAAAACCCTTTTTACTGTCGTCTAATTCTCCTTCCCTGGTATTGGCATATACCTGCTCAAAACTCCCACTGCATGTGTAATGTCTTGTCTAGTACAAACCATTGCATACATCAAACTGCCAACTGCACTCGCATGTGGCATATTTCTTTGGCACCATCACGATCATAGAACCACAATGAGATGAGTTGGGCCTGATGAACCCTTGATCCAATAAGCCCTGTACCTGCTTCTTGATCTCTGTCATCTCTACAACTAACATCCTGTACATGCCCAGATTAGGAAGATGAGAATCCTATTGAAGATGTATCTCATGTTGGATTTCCCTCTTAGGAGGTAATCCATCTGGTTCCTGGAAAATATCATCATACTTAGAAACAATATCAATTAGTTATTTCTTATGAGAAAGATCACATCCTTGGAAAGCGTTGGATGTTCCGACGTCTTTCTCCCTTACGACCATGAGTACATATCTCTTATTAGTGTTTATGAGTCTCTTCATTTGACATGCACTAACAAATGTTGTGTTTACCCTCATGATGTGAGCTCTAACAATATATTCCACTCCCCCCTTAGTAAGGTGGTATTTTTTCTCATGATGAAAGAAGACTACTTTTCTGATGCAACCCCCCTACCCTCCTGGGGTTCTGCGACCTCCTGGTCACTGGATCAATCTTTCTTCTGAGTCAGAACGACTCTTCGGGCTTCTGATTGAACCCAAAATGATCATACACAGGCCCCTTTCTTCATTAGACTCAGGTCCTATGACACCCGCACGCTCTATCTGTGCGCTCTTGGAGTTCTTCAATTTGCGGGCACTAGCTACTTTTCACTAGCCCCTTATTCATATGGCCCTGGATTGTGTCCTTGTGCAAATGTGCGATTGCCTGATAAATTTCACACACCTTCAATCCCCAAAAATGCTATGGGACCATCAATATTCTGATCTTGACAGTATGCCTGAGCCGACGCTTCAGATCTGTCCCTTCTAAATCCACGAACCAGATATTCCCCTCCTGAATCAACATATACGATCTATTCGCGATACGTGACTTCAGCGTTTTGAAATCTCAAGTCTTTCTCTCCTCCGTACTCCAATCTTCCAGAGTTAACAATCTATTACCACCAGTCTCACCGAACCTACAACCAGGATCTCCTCCGTGGATCCGGCCTTCGGGAACCTGAAATCTTAAACTCCTGCCTTTCCTTGTGTGATAATATTTTGGAGTAGAAGATCTATCAAAACTTGTCCCTTTTAATCTATGGCTAGGATTTCCTCCATGAGTCCGGCCTTTGGGAAACTCAATTCTCAAACCCTCGCCACTGCTGACTGATTATATTCCGGAGTGGAAGATCTACTGACGTGTATCATCCCCAATAAATGGTCCTGCTCTCGCTTCGGGACTTTGGCCTCCTCAACTAGATCAATGATCTTTCGACCTCCTCCTCGATCAACAATTGAGATCTCCTTTGAGACTTCGACGCTTTCAACCTCTACTGTCCTTCGAAATGTTCCGTACCTAGAATTCCAGATCTGGCGTCACGTGTCCACTTCCAGATCAAGGGCTGTCGTTAGCTCGAGACTTCGACCTTCGATGATCTCAAATCTCAACCACCACAAATATCCGAAGTGGATCCTTCTGGAGTGTCGGATCCTCTGACACCTGTCCTCCCTGATCCAACGACTGTACAATGGAGTGAATATTCATCCTCCACGTGTCCCCTCGCAGATCAACAATCCACGTCTCTCCTTTGGGATCAACGAACCTGAATACTTCGGGCTTCGACGTTTCGAAACTTTTCGAAACTTAACTTCTCAAAAACCTCTGAGTAAGATCATCTGAAGTTCATGATCCGGTGACATCTGTCCAACTTAGATCAACGACTATCGTCTGCTTCAGTTATTCAGGGTTCAACAATTTCAAACTCTTCTGGCGATTTCAAACTCTTCACCTTTGTGTTCTCCCAGAGTTCACGATCTTTTGCCACGTGCCCTTTCTGGATATGACAGTCTAGATTCCTCTTCGGGTCTTCGACTCTCCAACGCTTCGGCTCTCCGACGCTTTGGGCTTTGGGAGTCTCAAAATCCTATGCGCTCATTTCTCCCAGAGTGCTTTCACCCAAAGACTTAGATCTGCTGAAAACTGTCCCCTCGTAGATCAATGACCCCCGGCTCTTCGGCTATTCGGGGTTCGGGTGTTTAAACATTCCATCCCTCATCTTTCTCTTGATATTACGATTCGATGACATGTGTTCTTCTGAATCTGACGGTTTAGATTTCCTCTGCCTCTTTGACTCTTCAGAAGCTTTAGACTTCTGTGCGCTCGTTCCTCTCGGAGCGTTTCCACCCGAAATGGATGGATCTCCGCCATGCGTCCTCCCAGATGATGGATGGTCCAAAATGAATTAGGGAATTCAAGACTTTAGGCTTTGGTGATTTCAAACTCTTCTCCTTCGCGTTCTCCCAGAGTGATTTCACCCAGAGTTCACAGACTTTCTCCACGTGCCCTTTCTGGATCTGACGGTCTAGATTCCTCTATGGGTCTTCGACTCTCCGAAGTTTCGACTCTCTGACGCTTCGGGCTTCGAGAGTCTCAAACTCCTATGCGCTCATTTCTCCCGGAGTGCTTTCACTCAGAGACTCAGATTTGCTGACAACTATCCCCTCGCAGATCGACGACCCTCGACTCTTCGACTATTCAGGGTTTGGGTGTTTCAACATTCCATCCCTCGTCTTTCTCTTGATATTACGATTCAATGAAACATGTTATTCTGAATCTGATGGTTCAGATTTCCTCTGGCTCTTCGACTCTTCAGAAGCTTCAGAATTCTGTGCGCTTGTTCCTCCTGGAGCGTTTCCACCCGAAATTGATGGATTTCCACCACGCGTCCTCCCAGATGATGGATGGTGCAAAATGAATTCAGGACTTCAGGACTTTTAACAAGTCCACCCTCCTGCATGTACACATCATTAAGGCTCGTGCACTTCCATCCAGATCCAACGATTGTTGATCCTATGCACTCAGATCCAACAGATGGGAACTTTTCTTCTCCTCTAAGCCTCCTTTGTTCATTGGACTTATATCTAATGGTCCAGACTCCTCTCTACAACCGATATGATGGTTACTGTCGCTCCTCCTCATGAGATTTTGACTTCTTCCGTATTGGAAGATTTTGTTAGTGTTCAAAGGCTTCGACCCTTGAACTTTCTGCTGCGAACCTGACTATTTGGTTCTCGCTTGTGCTCTTGAATGCGTTGTCTCTTCAGAGCTTTAGGACTTAGAAGAAGTCCGCTTCCCACACACTCCTTGCGTTATCCATTTTGAGCTTTTGTGAGGTTAACTCACCTCTGTCAATGCACTCCTTTGCGGACAATGTGTACTCCTTGCACTCGAAACTCAAAGACAAGAAACAATTGAAACTTATTCAACACTTCACAAGTTCACACATTCAAAACATGAACAACATGTAAAAGCATAACAATAAACATAAATACATGGACACACCATGTGCAGGAAAAACTTCTTTTCTATTATCTCTGTGTTTCTATACAGATGTTTACAAAAACTGGGCTGTAACAGAGTCCCAGTTCTCACAAGTTCTTCTAACCTAACTCTATCATGAGTTCTACTTCTAAGACCTCCTAAGATCTTCTCAAACCCCTCTACAAACATCTCTCTCTTCTTTCTCTCCTTTACAAAAGAGGGCTCTACAAGCTTATCCTCTTCACCGCCTTAGTGCTATCACTATCTTAGTTACGCCACCATACTCCTATGGCTTCATTACATAAATGTTGATCCAGACCTGACTGAGACCCACACCTACTACAAGCAACCAATAAGGCAACCCTATCTACTACCTGTACAAAGGCATGGATCGGTTCTTACAACCTTACAATGCAAATCCCCATGGGATCAGATTTCAAATTAAAAAATGGGAGGGTCAATTCCTCTCCCTCTCTGAAATGCACGTTGATGTGCTAGAATGCTGGCACGTTGCTTTGGTGGAGCGATGCTCTTGCATCATACTCCCTTGTTGGGAAAATCATGAGCTCCTTCTCATGAGCTCCTCTTTTCCAGTGTTGAAATCCTCATGGACCCCAAACTTTCCCTTGGAGCTATCCTCTTGGTCCTCTCCATCTATGCTGCTGCTGTTGCTTCCTCTTCTTCTTCTTTCTTGATGCTATGGCATGATCTCCTCTGTTCAACTTCCCTTTGCTGACTGCTTCTACCAACCTCAACATCAACCTCCTTATCTCTTCTATCACCCTGTCCATCTATTCCAGTGGTTGGCTCTTCTTATGCAGTCCTCTCTACTCCACTTCTTCCTTCTCGTCAATGGGTAGATCAACTTGACCCCCCTTATGATTTTCTCCATTTCTTGTGGCCTTATCTTTCCACCCTGCTGCAGACTCCATTTTTGTTGTCTCTTCTTGACTAACCTGCTGCTCAGTCACCTTCTCTGATAGATTTTCTTTTGTTAGTTCTCTTGCTGGCATATCTCCAGCTTCCTCTAATTTCTCTCTTGGCTGGTATGCTCCTCTATCTGCTTCCAACTTAGCCTGTTGGATGTGCACTCTTTGCACCATTACCCTTCTCTCCAGGGCTTCCAACTCTTCATACAATTTAACAAAATCCATGCTATATGTTTATCCTTCTGCTGTAGGCTCTAGTGCTATAGTCATCTCTGTTTCAGCTTCCTCACTGAAAAATTTGAGCCATTCTTCTGAATTCTCATCTTCTTTTGCTGGGGTAGACATCAATGTATGCTCCATTTCTTCCTCTTTGATAGTGTCTACTGGCTATATTACCTCTGTTATTGCACTTACATCATGTGCACTGGCCCCTGCTTGGTTGTTTGGCAGGAATTCCTTGATCCCTCCAATAATTAGAATGCTCCTCTCATCCTCCTCCTGGATGGTGAGAGTATTTAACTTCTCATCATATTCATTCACATGGTCTGCAAATCCACATGAATCTTCACCTATCAGTGCTCCTTGCTGAATTGAACCCACTTCTGAGCTTCTGAGACTTTCCAATAGTCTCATTTCCTTCTCCCTGCCCACCTGGCAATTTGGAACTTCTCTTTTGCCCACCTGGAAGTATATGAGATCAACTGATCCCATCTCATTTCCCACCTGGCAATCTGAACTTTCAGCACTACCCTTCTGGCAGCATACGAGACCTCCACCCGATCTCTTTCCATTTTTCCACTTGGAAATTTGAAAGTCTATTTCTGCCCACCTGGAAGTTTATGAGATCTTCATCTGATCTCACCTCCTCCTAATCATTGAGGTGTCTCCCAACTTCCGATTCACAGATGTGAATCTGTTCTTCCTCTATGTCAGTGAGGCTTTAGACATATCTCAACCACCTCTTTAACAACTGTTGCTATCCTCTGGCCAAAAATCTCTTGATTGTCCACTTCACCTTCTTCTTCATGGGCCACACATACACCCAATGCACCTTAGCATCCTTCTACATTTTAAATGCAAGCTTCTCCATTCTTTCTCTTACCTCGTTGAGCTCTTTATCCATCTCAACTTTACTCCTCTGCTGGCGGTCCTTGCCTTGACCATGCTTATGGCCTTCAATTACCATTTCACCCTTCTACATGCCCTTCTGACAAGTCTTTTGGATTACCCTACATCCGTGAGCATCTCCATCTTCTCTCACAACTCACCTGGCTGTTTAAATTTTTGTTGTTGTTTTGTGCATGCAACAACTTCCTCATAGAGCATCAGTACTCTGCCTTCCTTTTACCTATTGTCTACAGACAAATTTGAACCTCTGATATCATCTGATGTTAACAGATCATCTCCTTTTGCCTTCTTCTTGTTTGTTTTCTGCAAACAAAAATTCAACCTTCTCCTCTTTCTCTTTCGCCTGAAATCTACAAATGAAAATTCAAGCTCTGATATCACCTAGTATCAGATTATATCCTTTCACCATCTCTCCTTTACCTACATATGTAGACAAATAATGACTTTGTTCTCTGTCTCCTTTGTCTTCTATCTGCAAACAAAATTCATCTCTGATACCACCTGATGCAACCCCCCTACCCTCCTGGGGTTATGCGACCTCCCGGTTAGTGGATCTTTATTTCTTCTGAGTCGAAACAACTTGTCGGGCTCCTGATTGAGCCCAAAATGATCATACACATGCCCCTTTATTCATTAGGCGTAGGTCCCGTGACACCCGCACCCTTTGTCTGCGCGCTCTTCAATTTATGGGTGCTAACTCCTTTTCACTAGCCCCTTCTTCATATGGCCCCGGACTGTGTCCTTGCACAAACACACGATTGCCTGCTAAATTTCATGCACCTTCAATCCCCAAAAATGCTATGGGACCGTCGATCTTCTGATCTTGACGGTATGCCTGAGCTGATGCTTCAGATCTGTCCCTACTAAATCCACGGACTAGATCTACCCCTCTTAAATCAACAGATACAATCTATTTGCAATTCCAGACTTTGGGGTTTTGAAATCTCAAGTCTCGCTTTCCTCCGTACTCCAATCTTCTGAAGTTAACGATATGTTGCAACCTATCTCCCCGAACCTACGACCAGGATCTCCTCCGCGGATCCAGCCTTCGGGAACCTGAAATATAAAACTCCTGCCTTTCCCTGTGTGATAATATTCCGGAGTAGAAGATCTTTCAACACTTGTCCCCCTTAATCTAAGTCTAGGATTTCCTCCGTGAGTCCAGCCTTCGTGAAACTCAATTCTCGAACCCTTTCCACTGCTGACTGGTTATCTTCCAGAGTGGAAGATCTACTGACGTGTCCTCCCCAATCAATGGTTGTGCTCCCACTTTGGGACTTTGGCCTCCTCAACCAGATCAATGATCTTTCAACCTCCTGCTCGATCAACGATTGAGATCTCCTTCGGGACTTCGACGCTTTCACCCTTTGTTATCCTCCAGAGTGTTCCGTACCCAGAATTCCAGATATGGCACCACGCATCTGCTTCTAGATCAATGACTGTCGTCCGCTCGGGACTTCGGCCTTCAACGATCTCAAATCTCAACCACCACAAATCTCTGGAGTGGATCCTTCTGGAGCTTCAGATCCTTTGATACTCGTCCTCCCTGATCCAATGGTTGTCCAACAGAGTGAATATCCATCTTCCACGTGTCCCCTCATAGATCAATAATCCACGTCTCTCCTTTGGGATCAACGACCCTGAAAGATTTGGGCTTCGACACTTTGGAACTTTCCTAAACTTAACTTCTCAAAAACCTCGGAGTACGATCCTCCAAAGTTCACAATCTAGTGACACCTATCCAACTCAGATCAACAACTATTGTCCGCTTCGGTTGTTCAGGCTTCGACGATTTCAAACTCTTCTCCTTCGTGTTCTCCCAGAGTGATTTCACCCAGAGTTCCCGATGTTTTTCCATGTGCCCTTTATGGATCTAATGGTCCAGATTCCTCTTTGGTTCTTCGGCTCTTCGACGCTTCAGGCTTCAGGAGTCTCAAACTCCTATGCGCTCATTTCTCCCAGAATGCTTTCACCCAGAGAATCAGATTTGCTAACAACTCTCCAGTCGCAAATCGATGACCCTCAACTCTTCGACTATTCGGGGTTCGGGTGTTTCAACATTCCATCCCCCGTCTTTCTCTTGATCTTACTATTCACCGAGACGTGTTCTTCTAAATCTGATGGTTCATATTCCCTCCGACTCTCTGGCTCTTCGGGCTTCTAAAGCTTCAGAATTCTATGCGCTCGTTCCTCTTGGAGTGTTTCCACCTCAATTGATGGATCTCCGCCACGCGTCCTCCTAGATTATGGACGGTCCCAAATCACTTCAGGACTTTTAGCAAGTCCATCCTCTTGCATGTACACAACGTCAAGGCTCGTGCACTTTCGTCTGGATCCAACGATTGTTGATCCTCTGTGCTCAGATCCAATGGATGGGATCTGTTCTTCTCCTCTCCCCCCTAGACATAGATCTAACGGTCAAGAATCCTCTCTACAACCTATTTGATGATTACTGTTGCTCCTCCTCCTGAGATTTTGACTTCTTCCACATTGGAAGATTTTGTTAGTGTTCAAAGGCTTCGACCCTTGAAATTTCTGCCGTGAACCTGACTATTTGGTTCTCGCTTGTTATCTTGAATGCATTGTCTCTTCTGAGCTTTAGGAATTAGAATAAGTCTGCTTCCCATGCACTCCTTGCATTATCCCTTCTGAGATTTTCTGAGGTTAACTCACCTCTGTCAACACTCTCCTTTGTGGACAATGTGCACTCCTTGCACTCAAAACTCAAGGACAAGAAATAATTGAACCTTATTCAACACTTCACCAGCTCATACATTCAAAACATGAATGACATGTAAAATCATAAAAATAAACATAAATACATGAACACACCATGTGCAGGGGTTATCATTCCGTAAATTCCCAGAGGTTGTTGTCAGGTAGAAGAAATTTACAAGAGGTAACCTTATCCAACCACTTCGAAACTGGGCACTAGCCCTACCAGTTTCAGAGAGGGATCTCTCTGTAAGATTTAAATTTGTTTAGATTTTCAGATCTTAGGCTAGTTAAAAAGAATAGTACCAAGTTGTTTGTTTTTTAATAAAATGGCCGAATGTCACTTACGCTTCCATTAGGCTATGGGGTCTGTTTTGTGAAAATGGAGATCAAAGAACAACTTTTTAAAGATTCGTTTTACAGGGCATGATAATGCAACTATTGGGTTCTTTAGAAATATAATGACGGAGGGTTGAAAAGATGAGATAATCAATTAAAGCAAAGAAGCAATTAAGAATTTCTCTGCTATAACATCAGAAGATAAACATTTAGATTTTCAAAAGCTTAGAAACAGAGTACGCAAAGGTAAGTTCTGCAACTTTAACTCATTTTAAATAATCAGATTGAAAAAATGATATGATAACTAAGATAGGTAAGAATTCCACGAAGAAGAGAAAAACTTCACCAACAATTAACACGCAGGAATCCTGTAAACGTCTCTTTGTATTACTGGAAAAATCTCTTGAACATTACAGTACTTGCAGCTTGCTAGGGCATAAAGATCAACAATCATTTTACATTAAAATAAAATCAATAAATAGGAGAGATCCCCCATCAAGTTTAGGAAGTCAGATTCAACTGCCTCAGCAAAAAATAGCAACACATCCCCAAAATCCTGAACTGTCCGCCATGAAAGACGGGCCGAATTTCTGCAAAAAAGGGGTCCGCTCAGACATCTGTTTCTCTTTAATGATGACACCTGGGAAAAATCTGAAAAAGGTTATTGTATATGAGTATGTTTCGTACAAAAACCTCTTTTTGTTTCTCCAAATTCACCTCCAGCTCACTGAAGTAGCTCCCGCAAAATCATGGCTAAAACAGAAAGAACCAGAAATCCGAAAAATGAGGCTAAAAGATAGCTTTGATTAACCCATATGGTGGAGCTTGTGAAAAAAATGAGAGAGGTTTTTGTTCTTCAGCCCATTACGGAGAAACAACTCTCTCAGTTTTTCAAAATTCGCCTTATTTTTCCCGGAATCACCTTCAGAAAACAAGTGGTTGAAAACGCTGCGAAAGTAGTTTTTTTGGGGAAGGGTAGTATTCCGGACCCCCTTGAGGTG
>ML795821.1:161541-173397 GCA_009831015.1 Picea engelmannii
GTTTTTACTATAGGTGGAACAACAGTAAGTTGGATTTCAAAACTGCAAAAGGTTGTTTCACTTTCAAAAACAGAGGCAGAGTATGTTGCTGCTACAGAGGCTAGTAAAGAGATGATTTGGTTACAAAGGTTTATGGAGGAATTAGGAGAGAAGCAGGAGAAAAACAGGTTGTAGTGTGACAGTCAGAGTGCCATTCACCTTGCAAAGAACTCAGCCTTCCATTCAAAGACTAAGCATATACAGTTGAGGTACCACTTCATATGATCCACCTTGGAAGATGGAAAATTGAAGTTGGAAAAGATACACACTAGCCAGAATCCTGCATACATGTTAACAAAGGGAGTAACCAGGGAGAAACTGAGTTCTTGCTCAGTTTTAGTTGGTCTTCAAGAATGAAGATGAAAATGAGAAATTTGTCAGGTCCAAGAAGGTTCAGAGTCCAGCATATACAACAGCGGTGGAGTTGTTGAGATCAGTCTCCAAGTGGGAGATTGTTGGTTGTGGATCCTGTTATCACCCCATAAATTATGGGAATCGGTCTTCTGACTAATATATATCTATCTCAGGCATATGTTTTCGCTCACGAAGCATGGCTCAGGTGATTCCGTTTCCTCCCTCCACTCTTGTCGCTCAATCCTCCATCACCTTGCTACATCCTTCATCCGCTGCACCCTCTCCCCCTTGTCCTTTGTCAGCCTCCATTATTCCGCCTTCCGTCCCTGCATAAATGGACTTAGGATAAAGCAATAAGGTTAGTCTAGGTCAAATTTGATTAATAAACAACTCCTTTAATAATTAATTAATCATTAATTAATCTTTAATTAATTAATTATTAATTAAGTTAGTAACCTAGATTAGCATCTAAGTTAGTAATCTAGGTTAGTGATTAGTTAGTAATCTAGGTTAGGTTAATTAAATAAAACTATTTAATAAAACAAAACATTAAAAAATATTAAAAAAGCAAAAAGTAATAAAATAAATTAAAAATATCAAAAAACATTTAAACAAATTAAAAATTAAAAWATAWATATAATAATAAAATCATAACCAAAAAATATAAAATATTAAAATAAATATAAAACAAAATAATTAAAATATTAAATAAAATATGAAAAACATTTAAAAAAAAAAACATAATATAAAATATTAAAAAAGAATAAAAATTTAAAAAACATTAAAAAACTATCCTAAGTACACTACACTACCCCACTCCTACCCCCTCACACCACCCACGTACCCACTCACCTCACGTCCCATCCCCCACCTACCTCCACTACCCTCCCCCTACATCACCCTTACCTCACATCCCACTAACTCCCTCCCCCTTAAAACTCCCGCCTCCTTTTAACTAAGCGCCCCCATCCTCCATACTTTAAAGAAAATCAACACTCCTTACTTAATCTCGGACCCCCCCGTGAGTTCTATTTTTAACGAGGGGGGGGGTCCGATACCATAATTAAAAACCCATGCAAATTCTAACGACTTACAATTGCCCAACCAGATCCATGGCCCAGGTTCAATCTCGGACCCCCCCGTGCAGTCTGCATTTAACGAGGGGGGGGGGGTCCAAGATTTTTCCCGCCAAAAAACCACTTTTGCACATTTTCACCATTTTTGCCCATTTTCACCATGTCTTCTTCCGACGGAGATCCTGAGCAAACAGAGACGAATTTTAAAAATCTGAGAGAGGTTTTTGGTCAGCACAGGATGAGGAACAAAACCCTTTTCTCGGTTTTTGCAACGGAGTTACGAGCAGAGCGGGTCGAAGGCGTATTCAAGGCCTATTTTCCCAGATTTGCCATTTTCCGTTTCAGTCCCGATTTTGCAGGAGCTGTCACGGCCAACTGGAGATGAATTTTGCGAAACTGAAGGAGGTTTTTGTCCAGAACATGCCCATATACAATAACCTCTTTCAGTTTTCTCCCAGGTGTCATATTTGAAGAGAGAATCACGTCTGAACGGACCCCTGTTTCGTAGAAAAACGGTCCATCTCTCATAACAGAAAACTCCGAATTTGATGGGAGTGGTGGCTATTTTCGGCCGAGACGGTTGAACCGACTCTCAGAACTTGATGAAGAGATGTATCTTATATATTGAGATGATTTTAATGTAATAGGGTTGGATCTTCACGCCTCTGTGGCTATCAAGCTGTAACACTTTTGAATAGATCTGCCATTAATGAAAGAGGGATTTTACAGGATTCCTGCGCATGTTTTACTGGTGATGTGATTTCTCTGTAAATGTTTTCTTGCTACGTAACCACTGTGTTTTCTGAATATAATATTTATGAATAGCGTTATGTCTCAGGATTTATCACTGATACCCTGTTTCCGATTCTAAAGATTTCAGTGTTCATCTTCTAAATATCTTCAGTTAAGAGATTCTTAAGTGCTTGTTAGTTGAAGTTATTTTCCTCATCTGTTCTTCCATTCATCATTTAAAATACGAAAAKATCCAGTGAGTGTGTTATMTCGCCTTGTGAAGGATTTCTTCAGCATTTCTGGYTGTATTTCATTCCTAATTAATTACAGWYTCCATAGCCCAATGGATGTGTAAGCTGCCTCAACCAATTTATAAACCCTTTTACAACAAAACCTACCTGTTCTTTTTAACTAGCCTAATATTTCTGCAAACAAAGCTACATCATACAGAGAGATCCCTCTCTGAGTCTTGGAGGGATAAATCCAAGACTCGAAGCGGTTCTGATGTTGCCTCTGTGATTGCCTTTTCAGCCTTGGGCAAATTACAGAGTGATAACAGAGCCTGATTATCTTCCTGATTTATAGGTCTTTTACTTTCAACCATGTTTATACCCCATGAAGTATTTACACCCCATAATTATGTACACTCTTCCACGCAGGGGAGTGCAGAGGGGGGGTACCCCCTCTTCGGGGTCCGGGGGGTCTATCCCCCCGGCTGGGGGGTCTGGGGGAAAGCGGGGGTTCGAGGGCGAAGCCCCCGAAGCAAAAATTGCCTTGTAAAAGTATATTGTAATTTCATTGTAAATCTGGACCATTCATTATAAGGTCGCAAATCTAACGATAGAGATTATGTTAGGGTTTTTTTCCCTAGAAGGCAACCCTCTTTTATGAGGGAAATGTATTGCGGCTATGGATGATGGTGAATATTGTATTATGAGAGAGGAGACTGTTAGAGAAAGAAGAGGAAGTTACAACGGGTTTTGCTGTAGGTTGTATCCCTTCATTTGCTGGATAATAATAAAGGAAGGACCTGGCAATTTCTCTGGTGGATGTAGCCCACACTGGTTGAACCACGTAAATCTGTGTCTCTCTTGTATTGTGTGTCTTCTGTGTTTTGTTTCTGCATTTGTTTTATTTTATTGCTCCGCGGTCCTGGTTTTTCTAACATAATCGAGTTACCTATAATTATAGGACCCCAACAATAGGAAAATCTTCTTTTCTATTATCTCTGTGTGTCTATGCAGATGTTTACAAAAAATGGACTGTAACAGAGTCTCAGTTTTCACAATCTCTCCTAACCTAACTCTATCCCGAGTTCTGCTTCTAAGACCTCCTAAGATATTCTCAGACCCCTCTGGAAAGATCTTTCTCTTCTTTCTCTCCTTTACAAAAGAGGGCACTATGAGATTATCCTATTCACTGCCTTTGTGCTATCACTGTCTTAGTTACAACACCATACTCCTACGGCTTCATTACATAAATGTTGATCCAGACTTGACTATGACCTAGACCTACTACAAACAACCATTAAGGAAACCCTATCTACTACCTGTACAAAGGCATGGCTTGGTTCTTACAACCTTACAACGCAAATCCCCGTGGGATCAGATTTTGAATTAAAAAATGGGAGGGTCAATGCCTCTCCCTCTCTGAAATGTGCACTGATGTGTTGGAATGCTGGTGCGTTGTTGAGGTGGAGCGATGCTCTTGCATCATTTTCTATCATAAAGACAAGGACTCCCCAATACTATGCCACATATATCAAGTGATACAACATCCAAATCCACTTCATCAATCAACTTTGAAGCAATAACAAATCTGACCCTACATTGTTTGATGACATTAATTTTTGCTTTATCACATACCCAACCAAGAGAATAAGGTTTTGGATGTGGTTTCATTTCAAGACCCATCTTTTTGACAACTGCTTCAGATATCAAGTTTACTTGGGAACCCGTATCAAATAATGTATCTATCTTAGCGTGTTTAGATACAACTCTGAGATAGAAGGAGATAGAAGGATATAGAAGGAGATTTAGACATACCCTTTGGACCAAATTTTTATATTTCATCTTTTCAAAAAATATGGCGTCAAAGTACAAAATGGGGCTCAAACACTCAAAATACATATATGCTCTATATATATATGACCATGGCATCTACGCCTGTAGCATCGAATGCATATCATGATAACAGAGTACGACGTTTGCAAGATGCCAGAAAAGTCACACCCATGCATTGGCCACACCCACCACCTGTCCCTGCATAGCCTCTGGCAGATCCTCCAATTGAACCATAGGAATCCTTTGTGTCAATCGAGACAGGTTCCCCTACACATTCTGCAACACTCTCTCCACATCTCCTCCCTCATGCTCATCTCCTCGACTCCTCCACTGATGTTTTGGGAATCCATCTGGTCGTCGTGGAACTACATATGTTGTGCAAAGAAATTGTTAATACTTGATACCATACAAACATATTTGCGTTTTTTTATTCTTTTTGAAACACACAAAAAAATGAAATATTTAAAAACTTTTCTTACCAATATCACCGTAGGTGAAACCTAGTGGAAAAGACATATTTGGATCCCCTCTGTAGTTGATCCTAGCATAAGGGTAGTCATTAATGGCCGTGACCTATCAACGCCACCTGAAAAAGAACTCGTCATTCTAAGGGGGCTGACACCCTACCACCTCCTAGCCGCCTCATCACGTCAGTTGATCTATGATCTTATCATCAAAGTGACTTATAAAGAATTGTATTAAATGAGAATAAATTAAACTGCAACATTAAAGAAGGAAAATCTCAATAATGAAGAGACATAAGCATCAAATCTGAACACAAAACTTCATAACAACGTTCGTCCCTAGTGGACTACGTTTGCGGGTCCTGCTCTCAAATGGGCAGGCCTTATTATTAATTCAACAAAAGAATTTGGCAAAATACATAAGTATACCTCATTCTGGAATCAAGCTGCATAATCTTTCCCCATCTCAGAAAACATACAACACCATTGACTTCGTGGCGTCGAATTACCCAAAAATGACTGTCTCTATGACTCAATATGACTATGGCACTCCCAAGCCCAAGAGAAACTTTGTCTCGGTTTCTATGCCCTGCAACCTGCAATTAATGCTAAGAATTGCCTCATAAATCATGTCGGTTTTACCGTCGTATGCCTCTCCTCTCTCGTGCATTGGACAGATTCAATTTTTAAATAAAAATTGCAGCGATGTAAACAATGGAGGCCGTTTGGTCTAGTGGTTGGCGGACTATAGTTAAGGCGAATATATTGGGGGAGGTCCCGAAGTCGATCTCCCGTGCCTCCCCTTTTGGGTATTGGTTATAACATATACACACACACACACACACACACACACACACACACACACACACACACACACACACACACACACACACACACACACGGTGATTCTGCCAAATTTAGTAGTGGTTTTGGATATATCCATTGGGGGCCATATTTGGCGGGGTTCAGTCGGATTTGGCGGACCCACCAATCTTTTTATTTTTGGAAATTGGTTCTCGGGCCCTCATTGGGCATTTTCCCACTACCACGTGGTAGCCCATGATCGGGCCACCTAGAAACCAACCATTGGGAAATGTCAACCAGCTGTACAATAACCTACCACATCTGCGTACAGTCTACCACCTCAACTGCCACATTAGCCTACCACATGGTTGTACGAACTGCCACGTGGCACATTTTTACTGGTCCACGAAACGACCCAAAAATTCCAAAAATGAGTGACACCTGGCAGCCTCTGGTGCTTCCACATCACCATGCTGGCATCAACATGACATGTGTTTCCTCCTGTGTGTGCCACTTATGTTGTACAGATGCTGACTCATCCCCCTGATGACTGGGCTAGGTTGACCAAACTTTGACCACAAATATATTTTGATCTGTAACTCCGTTTGACAAGACATTTGCGCTGTTGGAAATCTTGCGACACACTCTTCACAATGATGCCACTTTTACTTAATTTTGAGGACTTTGAATATTTTCCCTTTCTCTGTCTGCTGAGTCCATTCTGAGCTTCCTGAGCTACTTTTGCGAGTTCTGAGCTGTCCTTAGTCTTCTTTGGATCCTTTTTGGATCACGCCTTACCAATGAGAGATTTTTCGACCACCAAAAGTTTTCATCAATCAACAGATAAGTGAGGGAAGAGTTCCCTCACCTTGTCCTTCTCAATCCACTTTGCTTTGCTTGGATGTGTGCCTTTTAAGCCTACTCAAAGATAATCAAAATCACCCCTGCGTGAAGTCCTCATTTTTTTGTCCAGGATGATATATTCCTTTAACTCATCCAAGGACTCAGGAGAAATCTCATCAACTGACAGTATTGAAACTTCCTCATCCTGATCCATGATCATGGGAGGCTAAAAAAGTTTCAAGTTCTCTACATTTACAACTAAGTAAATATGTATATAAGGTGGAAGATCTAAACAAAAAGCATTGGTACCACTTTTATCCAAAATAGTGAAGGGTCCATAATGAATGGGATTGAGATTATTGCCTTCACCCTTCAATTTTTCCTTGCTGATGTGAAGACATACCTGGTCTCCAACCTGGAACTGATGATCAACCCTGTGTTTGTTATGCCGAGCTTTATACTATGCTTGACTTTTCTCCAATTGTTCCTTGACTTCTTGGTGTACCTGCTAGATCCTCTAGATGAACTTGCGGGCTCTGTCTTAATTTATTTCTTCATTTGAATTGGTATCTCTATGATACATCAAGTCCAAAGGAACCTTAGGTAGGTACCCAAAACATGTCTCAAAATGCGAACACTAAGTGGAGGAATGTAAGGCTCAGTTGTAATCATGTTGTACATAGGGTATATATTCATCCCATAACTTGGGATGCTTGCTGCAGTAGCCTCAAAGAAAAAGTACCACTGTTCGGTTTACAACCTCCATCTATCCATCGGTCTGTGGATGGAAAGAAGTGCTCCTCATCAACTTAGTGTCCATCATTCTCCACAAGCTTGTCCAAAAATCCCCAAGGAATCGAGTATCCTGGTCCGATATAATGGATGTGGGTAACCCAAAGTGAGCCCAAATATACTGAAAGAAGAGATTAATAGTCTCCTCAACAATGATATGCTTTTTACATGGCATTAAGATACACATCTTGTTGAACCTATCCACTACAAGATACAAATAGTCATGACCCATTTTCAACATTGGTAAACTGTAGTGTCCCAAAGGCCGAACCCCGTTGTAAACCAAGTTCTAAAAGGAATTTTCATTATGTTTTATAGGCTAGTGAGCCAAGTTCTTATAAGCTGGAGACTTATGTGTTTGTTAGGCCAGGGAGCCTAAGTGTTGAAGGCTAGGAGCCTGCTGTTGTACTTATATGTATGCAAAAAATTTAATAAAATATAAACACCGCCATGTGCAGACCGACCCCGATGAATGAGTGAAGGGGGACTGATCATCCACAGAGTGGGAAAGGAATTAGGGGCTGGAAGGTGGGAAAGGGGCTAAGTGATGAGCCCGAGGGCTAAGCCTGGGGGGGGGGGGCTTAAGCATGGGAATAATATTTTAATATTATTCCAAAAGAACATGTGCATTTTATGTTTCATTTCATCCTAAGTTTTGGAAAGGGTAAGCGTGCAAAGGGGGATGCATGCTGATGGAACGCATGCAGTTCCAAGGGTGACAAGTGTCAGCCCTGGTGCATGCAAATAAAACGGCTAGGAGGAGCCGTGAGAGGCGATCCTCCATTCTACCTGACGGTTTGAAGGTAAATGGGGGGACCTCTGCAAAAGAATACCCAGGTGCATCCCTGAAAGCTGGAAAAGCCTGGGTTGACTTCTGCGATAGCTGGTACCACCCTGTCTGAACAGTTCAAACCTGTGTTGACCCTGCGTGGAATGTTTGTCATGCACCCCCGAAAACTAGAGCGTGAGTCTATTCTATGCTCGCGGAATGGAAATAGAAGTGACCAACCATTGTTGAACCTGTTGGGAATCCTGTGTCTGTTTTCCCGTGAGTGGTTGTGACCATGCAGTGCTAGACTACGTGGGGTCTTGTTGGCCTGTGAGCGATTCTCTCTAGGTGAGAGAGTGCGCGAAGGAAGGAGAGGACTCCGAGAAGGAACCCTGTAGCTTTCACAGAGCTCGGAGACTTCAGGTCCGACTTGTTCCTGTAACCCAAGGCAAGGGAGATTAGCAGCTGAAGGACTGTCCAGGTGACAGAGAAGGTGTATACTCCTGGGGTGGAACAGACATGTGGGGAATGAGGGTCTGGGGGTAGTGAGCATGGGAGGTTCCTTGAGAGAATCCCTTCCTTATGGTTGTGTGTTTTTTTCCTGTAACCTCAGCCTGAGCTTAGATTCCTTGCCTTGGGGTGGAGCTTAGTCCCAGCTCGGGGGTGACCCACTGTTGAGTTGATGAGCAGTGCGGTCTAAGGCTGGGAGGTTCGTGGAAGGCCTGCACTTGGTTGGTGGATTCCACCATTGTTACAAGATAAGTGTCTAACTATGTTTTATCACCTTTTATCATGTCTTTACTGTAAATGTTATCATGTTTTCCGCCGTGTATACGAATTAATATGGAATGCTATGGATTGTTTAATTATAACAATAATGATATGTTTTACTCTGAGTTAAATGTGTTTATTTGTTTAAATTCATGGGATATATGATATCTGTATGAGCTTTGTACAAATGGTGTGTACAAATTGGTATCAGAGCGCGAGTAAGCCCAGAGTTCCGAAATGGGTGTGCTACAAATTGGTATCAGAGCGTGAGTAAGCCCAGAGTTCTGAAATGGGTGTGCTACAAATTGGTATCAGAGCCAAGGTTTCGACACTGAGCCTGGATGGGCCAGTGAAGCGGTCTTTGGACCCAGAGTGCGGGGAGAATTGGGTCTAGAAAGCCAATTTTTAACCTTGGTTTGCCCCAAAGGGTCGAGGAGTTACTTGACGAGTTTTTAAGTTCAGGAGGTTAGCGACGTGTGAAACCACAGCCGGGATGGTCTATGGCCACAAGGAAATAGGTCTCCATAGAGATAGCGTTAGAACCTTAGGATCTTCTCGGGAGGGAAGGTGGACCCTCATGACCATCAGATCTAGAGAGTATGCGTAGGGTTTAAATCCCTTTTGAATCACACAGGGGTGTGGAAATCGTGATACGCGAAATCCCAAAACAATCTACACCGTAGATCATGGAGAGAAGAACTTGATCATTGGATCAAGTAGTTTAATAGACAATGATTTAGGGATTTCAGTAAATAGAAGTTCAAGATGTGTGGATGCACAAACTTTTGATGCCGAAAGCCCGAAACGCAAAAAGGAGTTGCGCCGTAGATCTGAGAAAGATCTGACCGTTGGATTTTACTAGGAATGGACGTGGACACATGGAGATGTACCACGTGCCAGTGGGTCGAGAAGAAAAGCGAGAGTGGTGGGACTCGATGACATCATTAAAAATGATGTGGACCCTCCTGAACATACCACATGCCACGGTAGTGAGGGGTGACAGCTGTGCTATGGGCCTAGAGAATAAAGTAATTCACGATTTTGGGGACTCGCGAGATAAGGCCATGGGAGCTTGACATTGAAACTCACGAAGTCGCGAAGTAGAGAGAACGAGAGGAGAAAAGTCAATATCGCTTCTCGGGGTTTCGTGAAAGGGAGGCACCAGGGTTGGATGCCACAACTCACGAAGGTGTGAATAGCGAAGGGTGCTAGCACTCAGCCCTAGACTACGGTCATGCGTAGCAGACGCTAGCAAGGAGGGAGCCATACTCGTGTCGCATCTCAGGTATCGGCGGTTAGAGGAAATGAGTCGAGGGTATTCGACTCACGAACTCGCGAGATCGTGGGTTGCAATAGGGTGACTCTGGTTACGAATATCTAACTGTGGGATCTTTGTGGACCGAAACCCGAAGTGCCGAAAATGAAAGTTTCGAAAACATGAAAATTGCAGAACCAAACGAGGGCTCAGAAAACTGAATTGAATCAAAATGTATTTTGTTCTTGTTCATATTGGATTATAAATGTTACGGATTGTTCCGAAGGATTAATGGCCTAACAAAGTTCGAATTTAATTGCACAGTGCATGTGCAAAGTTCAACAGAGCTCAGGGTTCCATTTAACCAACGCCAAGTATGGAATGGGAAAAGGTGATGATTGCCTCTGAAACAGAAGACGAACATAAAGGAAAGGATGTCAACCTAGGAGTCGAAGGAACAAACTCTAATGGGCATGGAAAAGAGATGGATAAGGAAGAACATATGATGCAACTCATTGAAATATTGCAGAAAGATGCCCAGGCTTGCCTAGCTGATAGCCGAAAGCTCATGAAAATCCGGGATCGACAGGGTGAATTCTATTTAAAAATGTTGAAGAGCCTAGAAAGAATAGAAAAGAAATTGGAAAAGGGGAGTGACACAAGAAGATCAAGAAGTGTCAGAACCCCTGAGAGGAGAAGAAGATCGAGGAGTGGTAACAGACATTACCATCTCTCCCCGAAGCATTTTGACAGAGAGACACACAGTAGTTCAAGCCCGTCCCCTACCAGAAAACATCAAAAATCTGGAAAGGAGGAATTGAAAGGAGAGATGAACAATATTAAGTCTCCAACATTTGATGGAGAACATAAGAAGGAAGAAGATGCCGAGACCTGGTTGCTTGGCATGAAGAAATACTTCCAACTACAGAATTATTCTGCCCATGTAGAAGGAAGAATTGCAATGTACCAACTGAAAGGAAAAACATCCATGTGGTGGGATCAGTTTGTACAGGTGCAACACATCAAAGAGAAAGAGGTCACTTGGAATAAATTTAAGAGGTATTTCAAGAAGAAATACCTGACTAAAAGATACTATGACATAAAGATGAAGGATTTCTTCGAACTCAAGTTGGGAAGTATGACCATTGATGAGTATGAACAAAGTTTTCTGGAATTACTGAAGTGTGTTCCATTCATCAAAGATGAGGTTGTCAAGATTCAAAGGTATCTGAGTGGACTGCCACCTTCCATTGGTGACAAGATTCAATATGATGATCCTAAGACTATGGAAGAAAGAATGAGGGGGAAATGCTTATACGAACAACAAAGAGAAAAGCCTACCTTTCGGAAGGCTTGGGATGACCAGAAGAGGTTTAAGAAAGAATAGAGGCAGAAGGGAAACATGCCTCCCTTTTTCAAGAATGGCCCTGGGGAACAATCATCCTTTAGAGACCCTAGGAAAGTTGAAGGGAGTGAGAAGATTCCAAGGCCTCCACCTATGGAGTGTTGGGGCTGTAAAGGGAATCATAGGTACAGAGACTGCCCCCACATAAAAGACAAAGAAAGAACTGTCCATACTGTTCAACAAGCTGAAACAGTGGAGGATATGGGCAGTAGAATGCCGAGGATCTATGCAGCCTTGGACAACAAGCAAGCAGAGTTTCAATCACACATGAATGAAGTGGAAGGTACGATCAACAACCGATCACTTGTTATTTTATTTGATTCAGGGGCTAGCCATAGTTATGTAGATCCTAGAGTGGTGGAAAGTTTGCATCTAACGAGAAGCAAACATGAGAAGTCTTGGTTAGTGCAGTTGGCCATAGGGACCAAGAGGAAGTTCACTGAATTGGTTAAGTCTTGTTCAATGGACATGAAAGGAATGAGCACTAAG
>ML795821.1:173631-195909 GCA_009831015.1 Picea engelmannii
TTGGGATGGACTGGTTGGACCAGCACCATGCCCTTTTGGATTGCCGTAACAAGAGATTTACATGTCTGGACGAAGAGGGAAATCAGGTAACAGTCCAAGGAATTCCCAGAGCCGTGGCTGTGAGGGAAATCTCAGCCATGCAGCTGAAGAAATGTTACCAGAAAGGCTGTCAATTATATGCAACTCGGGTGGAAGAAGCATCTCAAGATGTAGTATCAAATCTGGAAGATCATGAAGTACTCAAGGAGTTCAAGGATGTATTTCAGGAGGTACCTGGACTACCTCCAAAGAGGGACACCAATTTTTCTATAAATTTGATGCCTGGAGCAGCCCCAGTTTCGAAGACCCCTTATAGAATGAGTACGCCAGAGCTGAAAGAGTTGCAATTGCAGCTCGAAGAACTACTAAAGAAAGGTTACATTCACCCCAGTGTGTCACTGTGGGGAGCCCTGGTCCTATTCGTGAAGAAGAAAGATGGGATGTTGAGGCTGTGCATTGATTTTTGACAGTTGAATAAGGTTACTGTCAAGAATAAGTATCCTCTGCCAAGGATTGATGATCTTTTTGATTAGTTGAAGGATGCAAAAATGTTTTTTAAAATAGATCTCCGATCAGGATATCACCAAGTGAGAATAAAGGATGAGGACATTAGCAAGACCACCTTTAGAACAAGGTATGGTCATTATGAATTCACGGTGGTGCCGTTTGGTCTGACAAATGCACCAGTTGTTTTCACGTGTTTAATGAATGGAGTGCTCAAAGATTATTTGGATAAGTTTTTCATAGTCTTCCTGGACGATATCTTGGTGTATTCCAAGATAGAGGAAGAACATGAGAAACACCTGAGAATGGAGCTGTAGGTATTGAGAGAACACTAGATGTACGCAAAACTGAGCAAGTGCTCTTTTTATCAAAGGTAGATCCATTACTTGGGACACATTATATCTGAAGAAGGGATCGCTGTGGATCCTGAAAAGGTACATGCCATTTGAGAATGGCCAGTGCCAAGGAATGTGGCAGAAGTTAGATGTTTTATGGGTCTGGCGGGCTATTATAGGAGGTTCATAGTCGGATTCTCAAAGATAGCTCATTCTATCACTTCCTTGCAAAGGAAGGAGAAGAAGTTCCAGTGGACTGAAGAATGTGAGAGCAGTTTCTAGCTATTGAAGCAGCTGCTAACTAGTGCTCCAATCCTGAAGATTGCAGATCCAAATAAGGATTACGTAGTGTGCACAGATGCGTGTAAGGAGGGGCTGTAAGGGTTCTCAGCCAAGAAGGATTTATAGTTTGTTATGAATCCCGAAATTTGAAGGAACATGAGAAGAATTATGCCACTCATGATTTAGAGCTGGAAGCAATCGTCCATGCCTTGAGGAAATGGAGACATTACCTCATGGGCAAGAGATTCGAGTTGAGAATAGACCATAACGGTCTGAAGTATTTATTTGATCAGCCGACCTTAAATGCCAGGAAAATCAGATGGCTGGAGTTTTTGTGCGAATATGACTTTGATATAAAGCATATCAAAGGGAAAGAAAATAAGGTGGCTGATGCACTCAGTAGAAAAGCGCACAAATTACATGCTACAACCATTAGCATGTACAAAACTAATATTAAGGACAAAATTTTGGAAGCTGCTAATGCCGATTTGCAGTACAGAGGTCTAGTAGCAAAGCTACAGCAGTGTGAGAGACCACAAACCCAGGAAAGTTACACCTTGGGAACTGATGGCTTACTTCTGTATAAAAATAGAGTATATGTACCCAATGTCCGAGAATTGAAGTTGGTAATTCTAAAGGAGATGCATGACGTGACTTATGCTGGACATCCTGGATATCAGAAGACTGTGGCAGCAGCCAAAAGCCATTACTTTTGGCCGGGTTTGAAGAAAGAAATCGCTGAATACATCGCCAGATGTATGGAGTGCCAAAAGGTTAAGGCTGAGCATAGGCACACAACAAGGTTGCTGCAGCCTTTACCTATTCCTGAATGGAAATGGGACGTGGTAACAATGGATTTTATCACCGGACTACGTAGAACAAGCAAGCAACATGATTCAATCATGGTGGTGGTGGACAAGCTTACTAAAGCTGCCCATTTTATTCCACTGAAAACCACCCACCGGGCAACAAATGTTGCTGATATCTTCTTAAAATAAGTTGTACGCTTGCATGAAATTCCTAAGACAATTGTGTTTGATAGAGACCTGAAATTCACTTCGAATTTATGGAAAGGACTGTTCAAAGGATTCAAAACAAATCTGAACTTTAGCATAGCATATCATCCCGAGTCTGATGGACAGACAGAGAGAGTAAACAGAATAATAGAAGACATGCTGAGAATGTATGTGATGAATAAACCATAAAGGTGGGAAGACTACCTACATTTGGTAGAATTCGCCTACAATAATGGGTATCATGCATCGTTGAAGATGAGCCCATTTGAAGCGCTTTATGGAAGAAAGTGCAACACTCCAGTGAGCTGGGATAATCTAGCTGACAGAGCAGTAGTTGGGTATGAGCTGCTCAAAGAGATGGAAGATCAAATGATAAGAATTAAACATAATCTAAAAACTGCCCAGGACAGGCATAAAAGTTACACTGATAGTAACAGAACCCATAGAGAATTCAAAGTGGGTGACCATGTTTTCCTGAAAGTGAAAGCTAACAGAAGTTCCCTGAGGTTGGGAAGTTGCGCCAAATTGGCAGCAAGATTTTGTGGGCCATTTGAAATCCTGGAAAGGATTGGGCCAATTGCATACATACTTGCATTACCTGCATCTATGACTGTACATAATGTGTTTCATGTTTCACTACTTAATAAATATGTACTTGATGCTAAGCATGTTATCGATTGGAATGTGATTCAGGTGGAACCAGAAGATGTCCTGCAAGTGCATCCTGTGCGCATATTGGACAAGAAAAGCAAACAGCTCCAGAATCGAGCTATAGATCTTGTAAAGGTCCAGTGGACCTGGTACAGTCCTGAGGACGCAACATGGGAGCATGCAGATGTTATGCGGGCAGAGTAGCCGCATCCTTTTGAAGATTTTGAATGGCTTGCAGAGACAGTGTAAGCTGCACTGAGGACAGTGCAAAAATAAGGGGAGGGGGATTGTAGTGTCCCCAAGGTCGACCCCCATTGTAAACCAAGTTCTAAAAGGAATTGTCATTATGTTTTATAGGCTGGTGAGCCAAGTTCTTATAAGCTGGAGACTTATGTGTTTGTTAGGCCAGGGAGCCTAAGTGTTGAAGGCTAGAAGCCCGCTGTTGTACTTATATGTATGCATAACATTTAATAAAATATAAACACCGCCAGGTGCAGACCGACCACGATGAATGAGTGAAGGGGGACTGAGAATCTACATAGTGGGCAAGGAATTAGGGGCTGGAAGGTGGGAAAGGGGCTAAGTGATGAGCCTGAGGGCTAAGCCTGGGGGGGGGGCTTAAGCTTGGGAATAATATTTTAATATTATTCCAAAAGAACATGTGCATTTTATGTTTCATTTCATCCTAAGTTTTGGAAAGGGTAAGCATGCAAAGGGGGATGCATGCTGATGGAACACATGCAGTTCCGAGGGTGACAAGTGTCAGCCCTGGTGCATGCAAATAAAACGGCCAGGAGGAGCCGTGAGAGGCGCTCCTCCATTCTACCTGACGGTCTGAAGGTAAATGGGGGGACCTCTACAAAAGAATACCCGAGTGCATCCCTGAAAGATGAAAAAGCCTGGGTTGACTTCTGCGATAGCTGGTACCACCCTGTCTGAACAGTTCGAACCTGTGTTGACCTTGCGTGGAATGTTTGTCACGCACCCCCGACAACCAGAGCGTGAGTCTATTCTATGCTGGCGGATTGGAAATAGAAGTGACCAGCCATTGTTGAACCTGTTGGGAAGCCTGTGTCTGTTTTCCCATGAGTGGTTGTGACCACACAGTGCTGGACTGTGTGGGGTCTTGTTGGCCTGTGAGCGATTCTCTCTAGGTGAGAGAGTGCAAGAAGGAAGGAGAGGACTCCGGGAAGGAACCCTGTAGCTGTCACAGATCTCAGAGAATTCTGGTCTGACCTGTTCCTGTAACCCAAGGCAAGGGAGATTAGCAACTGAAGGACTGTTCAGGTGACAGAGAAGGTGTATACTCCTGGGGTGGAATAGGCATGTGGGGAATGAGGGTCTGGGGGCAGTGAGCATGGGAGGTTCCTTGAGAGAATCCCTTCCTTGTGGTTGTGTGTTGTTTTCCTGTAACCTCAGCCTGAGCTTAGATTCCTTGCCTTGGGGTGGAGCTTAGTCCCAGCTCGGGGGTGACCCACTGCTGAGTTGATGAGCAGTGCGGTCTAAGGCTGGGAGGTTCGTGGAAGGCCTGCACTTGGTTGGTGGATTCCACCATTGTTACAAGATAAGTTTCTAACTATGTTTTATCACCTTTTATCATGTCTTTACTATAAATGTTATCATGTTTTTCGCTGTGTATACGAATTAATATGGAATGCTATGGATTGTTCAATTATAGCAGTAATGATATGTTTTACTTTGAGTTAAATGTGTTTATTTGTTTAAATGCATGGGATATATGATATCTGTATGGGATTTGTACAAATGGTGTGTACAAATTGGTATCAGAGCGCGAGTAAGCCCAGAGTTCCGAAATGGGTGTGCTACAAATTGGTATCAGAGCGCGAGTAAGCCCAGAGTTCCGAAATGGGTGTGCTACATAAACCCCCTACAAAATCTCTGGAGATACTTTCCCATGGATGAGATGGAATAGGTAGTGGTGAGTATAGCCCCAGTTTTCTATTAGTGGGCTTACAAGTAGAACACATCACACACCCCTTTACATATTTAGTTACACTTTCTTTCATTTGAGTCCAGTAACAAAACCTCTGCAAGAGAGCCATAGTTTTTCCTACCCCAAAATGCCCAGACACAAGAGAAGTGTGAGCTTCTCATATTACATGGAATCATTCACTTGTAGGAATACATAGCTTTCCAAGATGGTAGAGTAGTTTTCCCTGTAGACAATAGTTCTCTACCTGTGCACCATGGGTTAGCTTCTCATATACTTCTTTAAAATTTTCATCAATGGCATATTGTTCCACATAGCTATCATGAGATAAAGAAGTATTCTTCAAAATAATAGAAGCAACAATAGTAGGTCTAGAAATCATATCAACTACCTTGTTACTTGTACCCTTTTTGTACTTGATTACCAAATGAAATTGTTGTGGGAATCCCATCCATCTATAATGTCGATATTGTTGCAGTTTGGTTTGTCCTTGGAGATACTGTAAGGGTTGGCGATCTGTATGTATGGTTTTTTCCTTCCTTAACAAGTAGTGCTTCCATTTCTTTACGCTTTGAACTAATGCATACAACTGTGTATCATATGTAAGATAGTTAACAACAACTTGGTTAAAAGTTTCAGAGTGGTAACAAATATGCTTACGATATTGCAGCAATACTACACCCATGGCGTATCCGCTGGAATCTGTCTCGATCTCAAAGGGTTGTTGAAGATTCAACAATGCTAATACTGGTGTGGTACTGATATTTTCCTTCAAAGTGTCGAAAGATTTTTGTTTCTTTCCTCCCCACTGAAAAGTGTTCTTCACAATGGTTAAGGCATACAAAGGAGCTGCTATAAAGGAGAAGTTTGAAATGAACCTCCTCTAATACTGGACTGCACCTAAGAAGCTCGGTATCTTGGTTAAATTTTTGGGCTCAGGCCAATTTACATTTACATCAATCTTGGAAGGATCAATTTTTAATTGTCTTCCTCCTAGAATATGACCTAAGTACACAAGTGCAGTCTTGCCAAATTCACATTTGGACAATTTTACATACAACTTTTCCCTTTGCAAAGTATCCAATACTTGATTTACATGCCTCACATGTTCATCTCAAGTCCCGCTAAAAATAAGAATGTCGTCTAAATATACAATCAAAAAATCATCTAGAAAAGGCTTGAATACATCATTCATCACACACATGAAAGTTGCCGAAGCATTACAAAACACAAATGACATAACTGACCACTCAAACAATCCCTGTTTGGTTTTAAAGGCAGTCTTCCATGCATCCTATTATGCAACCCTAATTTGATGGTATCCACTGCGTAAATCCAACTTAGTGAAATAAACAACATTCTTTAACTGATCAAGTAAACCATCTATACGAGGAAGAGGGTATCGATTTTTCACCATGATTTTATTTAAGGCCCGATAATTGACACACATTTTCCATGTGGCATATTTCTTTGGCACCATCACAATCAGAGAACCACAAGGAGATGAGCTGGGCATGATGACCCCTTGATCCAATAAGCCTTGTACCTGCTTCTTGATCTCTGTCACCTCTACAACTAACATTCTGTACATGCCCACATTAGGAAGAGGGGAATCCTACTGAAGATGTATCTCATGTTGGATTTCCCTCTTAGGAGGTAATCCATCTAGTTCCTGGAAAATATCATCATACTTAGAAACAATATCAATTAATTCTTTCTTAGGAGAAGGATCACATCCTTGGAAAGCGTTGGATGTTCCGACATCTTTCTCCCTTATGAACATGAGTACATATCTCTTATTAGTGTTTATGAGTCTCTTCATTTGACATGCACTAACAAGTGTTTTTTTTACCCTCATGCTGTGATCTCTAACAATGTATTCCACTCCCTCCTTAGTAAGGTGGTATTTGTTCTCATGACGAAAGAAGACTACTTTTCTATCATAAAGATAAGGACTCCCCAATACTATGCCACATATATCAAGTGATACAACATCCAAATCCATTTCATCAATCGACTTTGAAGCAATAGAAAATCTGACCCTACATTGTTTGATGACATTAAGTTTTAATTTATCACATACCCAACCAAGAGGATAAGGTTTTGGATGTGGTTTTGTTTCAAGACCCATCTTTTGGAAAAGTGCTTCATATAACAAGTTTACTTCAAAACCCAGATCAAATAATGTATCTATCTTAGTGTGTTTAGATACAACTCTTATATAGAAGGAGATAGAAGGATATTTAGACATACCCTTTGGACCAAATTTTTATATTTCATCTTTTCAAAAAATATGGTGTCAAAGTACAAAATGGGGCTCAAACACTCAAAATACATATATGGTCTGTATATATATGACCATGGCATCTACGCCTGTGGCGTCGAATGCATATCATGATAGCAGAGTACAAAATTTGCAAGATGCCAGAAGAGATTCACCCACACACTGGGCACACCCACCACCTGTCGCTGCATAGCCTCTGGCAGATCCTCCAATTGAACCATAGGAATCCTATGCGTTAATCGAGACAGGTCCCCCTGCACATTTTGCAACACTCTCTCCGCATCTCCTCTCGCATGATAATCTCCTTGACTCCTCCACTGATGTAATGGGAATCCATATGGTTTTCATGGAACTACATATGCATGGCAAAGCAATTGTTAATACTTGATACCATACAAACATATTTGCATTTTTTTTCTTTTTGAAAAACACAAAAAAGTGAAATATTTAAAAACTTTTCTTACCAATATCACCATAGGCGGAACCTGGTGGCAAAGGCATATCTGGATCCCCTCTGTAGTCTATCATAGCATAAGGGTAGTTGTTAATGGCTATGATCTATCAATGCCACCAGAAATATAACTCGTCATTCTAGGGGGTTGACACCCTAACACCTCCTAGCCGCCTCATCACGTCGGTTGATCAGTGATCTTTTCATCGAAGTGACTTATAAAGAATTGTATTAAATGAGAATAAATTTAAGTGCACCATTATAAAAGGAAAATATCAATAATGAAGAGACATAAGCATCAAATCTGAGCACAAAACTTCATAACGATGTTTGTCCCGGGTGGACTACGTCTGCGGGTCCTGCTCTCAAATGGGCAGGCCTTTTTATTAATTTAGCAAAAGAATTTGTCAAAATACATAAGTATAACTCATTATGGAACTAAGCTTCATAAGCTTTGCTCAGATAAGAAAACAGACAACACCATTGACTTCATGGCGTTGAATTACCCAAAAATGTCTGTCTTCACAACTCAATTCGACTATGGCACTCCCAGGACCAAGAGAAACTCTATCTCAGTTTCTATGCCCTGCAACCTGCAATTAATGCTAAAAATTGCCTCATAAATCATGTTGGTCGTACCGTTGCACGCCTCTCCTCTCTCGTGCACTGGGCGGATTCAATTTTAAATAAAAATTGCGGCGATGTAAACAATGGAGGCAGTTTGGCCTAGTGGTTGGCAGACTATAGTTAAGGCAAATATATTGGGGGAGGTCTCGGGGTCGAGCTCACGGGCCTCCCATTTTGGGTGTTGGTTATAACATATATATATATATATATATATATATATTAATACATGGTGGTTCCACCAACTTTAGCAGTGGTTTTGTATATATCCATTGGGGGCCATATTTGGCGGGGTTCCGCACGATTTGGTGGACCCGCCAATCTTTTCATTTTTGGAAATTGGTTCTCGGGCCCTCATTGGGCATTTTCCCACTGCTACGTGGAAACCCATGACTGGGCCATGTGGCAACCAACCATTGGGAAACGTTAAGAAACTGTACAATCACATGCCACATCAACATACACTCTGCCACCTCAACTGCCACATCAACCTGCCATGTGGTTTACAGTTTGCCACGTGGCACATTTTTACTGGTCCACAAAATGACTCGAAAATTCCAAAGAGTGACATATGGCAGTCTCTGGTGTTGCCACATCACCATGATGATGTCAACATGACACATGTCACCTCTTTCATGTGCCATGTATGTTGTAGGTATGTTGATGTCAACAGTACGAATGCTCACTCATCCCACTATTGACTCGGCTAGGTTGACCAAACTTTGATTGCGAATAGATTTTGATATGTAACTCCGTTTGACAATTCGTTTGCGCTGTTGGAAATCTTGTGAAACTCTCTTCGCGATGATGCCACTTTTACTGAGTTTTGAGGACTTTGAATGTTTTCCCTTTCTTTGTCTACTGAGGCCATTTTGAGCTTCCTAAGCTACTTCTGTGAGTTCTAAGCTGTCCTTAGTCTTCTCTAGATCCTTTTTGGATCACGCCTTCCCACTGAGAGATTTTTGGAACACAAAAAGATTTCATCAATCAATAGATAAGTGAGGGAAGAGTTCCCTCACCTTTTCCTTCTCAATCCAATTTTCTTTGCTTGGATGTGTGCCTTTTAAGCCTACTTGAAGATATCAAAATCACCCCTGCGTGAAGTCCTTGTCCTTTTGTCCAGGATGATATCTTCCTTTAACTCATCCAATTACTCATGAGAAAACTCATCAAATGATAGTATTGAAAATTCCTCATCCCGATCCATGATCGTGGGAGGATCAAAAACTTTTTAGTTCTCTACATTTACAACTAAGTAAATATGCATATAAGGTGGAAGATCTAAACGAAAAGCATTGGTACCACTTTTCTCCAAAATAGTGAAGGGTCCATAACGAATGGGATTGAGTTTCTTTCCTTCACCCTTCAATCTTTTCTTGATAATGTGAAGACATACCTGGTCTCCAACCCGAAACTTATGATCAATCCTGTATTTGTCATGTTGAGCTTTATACTGTGCTTGACTTTTCTCCAACTGTTCCCTGACTTCTTGGTGTACCTGCTGGATCCTCTGGATGAAATTGCATGCTCTCTCTTCATTTATTTCTTCATTTGAATCAGTATCTCTCCCATACATCAAGTCCAAAGGAACCTTAGGTAGGTACCCAAAACATGTCTCAAAAGGTGAACACTAAGTGGAGGAATGTAAGGATCAGTTGTAACATGTTGTACATAGGGTATATATTCATCCCATAACTTGGGATGCTTGCTGCAGTAGCCTCGAAGCAAAAGTACCACTGTTCTATTTACAACCTCTGTCTGTTTGTCAGTCTGTGGATGGAAAGCAATTCTCCGCATCAACTTGGGGTCCATCATTCTCCACAAGCTTGTCCAAAAATCCCTAGGGAATCGAGTATCTCGATCCGAGATAATGGATGTGGGTAACCCAAAGTGATCCCAAACATATTGAAAGAAGAGATTAACAATCTACTCAATAGTGATATGCTTTTTACATGGCATTAAGATACACATCTTTCTGAACCTATCCACTACAACATACAAATAGTCATGACCCCTTTTCGACATTGGTAAACCGCATACAAAATCCATGGAGATACTTTCCCATGGATGGGATGGAATAGGCAGTGGTGAGTATAGCCCCAATTTTCTATTAGTGGGCTTACAAGTAGAATAAATCACACACCCCTTTACATATTTAGTTACACTTGCTTTCATTTGAGGCCAGTAACAAAACCTCTGCAAATGAGCCATATTGTTTCCTACCCCAAAATTACCAGACACAAGAGAAGTGTGATCTTCTCATATTACATGGACTCGTTCACTTGTAGGAATACATAGCTCTCCAAGATGGTAGAGTAGTTTTCCCTACATACAATAGTTCTCTACATGTGCACCATGGGTTAACTTCTCATATACTTCTTTAAAATATTCATAAATGGCATATTGTTTCACATAGCTATCATGAGATAAAGAAGTATTCTTCAAAATAATAGAAGCAACAATAGGAGGTATAGAAAGCATATCAACTACCTTGTTACTTGTACTCTTTTTGTACTTGATTACCAAATGAAATTGTTGTGGGAATCCCATCCATATGTAATGTCGAGATTGTTGCAGTTTGGTTTGTGCTTGGAGATACTATAAGGGTTGGTGATCTGTATGTATGATTTTTTCCTTTCCTAACAAGTAGTGCTTCCATTTCTTTACGCTTTGAACTAATGCATACAACTCTTTTTCATATGTAGGATAGTTAACAACAACTTGGTTAAAAGTTTCAAAGTGGTAACAAATAGGCTTATGATATTGCATCAATACTGCACCCATGGAATATCTGCTGACATCTATCTTGATCTCAAAGGGTTGTTGAAGATTCAACAGTGCTAATACTGGTGCGGTATTGATCTTTTCCTTCAAAGTGTCGAAAGAACTTTGTTGCTTTCCTACCCACTGAAAAATGTTCTTCGCAATGGTTAAGGCATGCAAAGGAGATGCTATAAAGGAGAAGTTTGAAATGAACCTCCTCCAATACTGGACTGCACCTAAGAAGCTCTGTATCTCGGTTACATTTTTGGGCTCAGGCTAATTTACAATTACATCAATCTTGGAAGGATCAATTTTTAATTGTCCTCCTCCTAGAATATGACCTAAGTACACAAGTGCAGTCTTGCCAAATTCACATTTGGACAATTTTACATACAACCTTTCCCTTTGCAAAGTATCCAATACTTGCGTTACATACCTCACATGTTCATCCCAAGTCCCACTAAAAATAATAATGTCGTCTAAATATACAATCACAAAATCATCTAGAAAAGGCCTAAATACATCATTCATCACACACATGAAAGTTGCCGAAGCATTACAGAGCCCAAACGACATAACTGACCACTCAAACAATCCCTGTTTGGTTTTAAAGGCAGTATTCCATGCATCCTGTTCTGTAACCCTAATTTGATGGTATCCACTGCGCAAATCCAACTTAGTGAAATAAACAACATTCTTTAATTGATCAAGTAAGTTGTCTATACGAGGAAGAGGGTATCGATTTTTCATCGTGATTTTATTTAAGGCTTGATAATCGACACACATTTGACATGTGGAATCTTTCTTTGGCACCATCACGATCAAAGAACCACAAGGAGATGAGCTGGGCCTGATGACCCCTTGATCCAATAAGCCTTGTACCTACTTCTTGATCTCTGTCATCTCTACAACTAACATCCTATACATGCCCACATTAGGAAGAGGAGAATCCTACTAAAGATGTATCTCATGTTGGATTTCCCTCTTAGGAGGTAATCCATCTGGTTCCTGGAAAATATCATCATGCTTAGAAACAATATCAATTAATTCTTTCTTATGAGAAGGATCACATCCTTGGGAAGCGTCGGATGTTCCAACATCTTTATCCCTTACGACCATGAGTACATATATCTTATTAGTGTTTATGAGTCTCTTCATTTGACATACACTAACAAGTGTTGTGTTTACCCTCATGCTATGATCTCTAACAATATATTCCACTCCCCCCTTAGTAATGTGGTATTTGTTCTCATGACGAAAGAAGACTGCTTTTATATCATAAAGATAAGGAATCCCCAATACTATGCCACATATATCAAGTGATACAACATCCAAATCCACTTCATCAATCGACTTTGAAGCAATAAAAAATCTGACCCTACATTTTTTGATGACATTAAGTTTTTCTTTATCACATACCCAACCGAGAGGATAAGGTTTTGGATGTGGTTTCGTTTCAAGACCCATATTTTCAACAAGTACTTTAGATATCAAGTTTACTTGGGAACCCAGATCAAATAATGTATCTATATTAGTGTGTTTAGATACAACTCTTATATGAAATAACTCATTCCTCTTTCGTTCATCATCATGAGATTCATTATTGGAATTTGAACTAGAATGAAGGGAATATTTACCTTGTGTTCCAACTACTGTGATCTTTCCTTCATCTCTTGAATCAGAACCAAGATCTTGGTGCACTGTAGCAATGGTTTTTGTCTTCCCCTTTCCACCAAATTGTTCCAGTCTCTTCTCTAGATGTAGTTTCCAACATTGTTCATCATCGTGACCACTTTTCTTGCAATGAGTGCAAGATGACTTTCCTTCTTCTCTCTTTAATGTGGTGGTCTTCTTGTCCTTCCTTTTAAACTTCTTAAGTGGCTTATGTGGAAGATTGGAAGGTTTCTTTGTGGGATCTTCTTGAACATGTTTTCCTCTGTTCTCAAGGTGAGTAGCTTGCACACAAACTTCATTAAGACTGGTGGGGTTAATCAATAGCAAAGTATGATGAATATAACTATGAAGTGCACCAATATACTTCATTAAAGTTTCATAAGAATCCAAAGGAATGTTTAATGCAAGATCTTTCTTCCTAAATTCTTTTGTGAAACTTTGTATAGTTTTACCTTTACTTTGTCTTAAAGTTTGCCATTCCATCATTCCTTTATGTAAATAACCCAATGGATAAAATTGCTTCCTTATCACTGATTTAAATTCTGACCACGAGGAAAGAACATTACCACACTTACTTCTGTCCTGAAGTTTTCTCTCCCACCATATGAGAGCAGTGCCTTCCAACCGAAGAGAATCCAGTTGCACTTTAACTTCCTCTTCATCAATATGTTGAACACAACAATATACTTCAACCTATTGGATCCAATTATCTAGCTTTTCAGGATTAGAATCTCCATTAAACATAGGTAAAGAAAATTTTACATCAAGATTTAATAATGGTTTCTTAAAAGAGGATTTATGGCTAGAATGATGAGGATGCTGAGAGGAAGAAGAACTAGAACTTGATGGTGAAGATGGAGGCTCAGGATGGTCTCCTCCAACCCCTTGATTTATTGAAGCATCATCATCAACTTGTGATTCCTTTTTCTTCCCTTTCTTCTTCAACCTCTTCTCATAGTCTCCATACATTCGTTCGACCATTTATGACATGTGATAAAAGACCATATGGAAGTTGTCTCCTGTTCATCACGCTTGTCCTCTTCTGCCATTTTCTTCCTTTGGGATGCACGACCAACTTTAGGATTGAAAGACTTAAGAGTTCCTTCACCCTGCTTATTCTTGGCCCTAGTAAGCATTCACACTCAACAATTCATGTCAAAGATGACTACTCTGATACCAACATGATCCAGGATCTTTTCATCGAAGTGACTTATAAATAATTATATTAAATGAGCATAAGTTAAAGTGTACCATTAAAGAAGGAAAATCTCAATAATGAAGAGACATAAGCATCAAATCTGAACACAAAACTTGATAACGAATTTCGTCCCTAGTGGACTACGTCTGCGAGTCCTGCTCTCAAATGGGCACGCCTTTTTATTAATTCAACAAAAGAATTTGGAAAAATACATAATTGTACCTCATTCTGGAATAAAGCTTCATAAGCTTTGCTCAGATCAGAAAACAAACAACACCATTGACTTCATGGTGTCGAATTACCGAAAAATGACTGTCTCCATGCCTCAATTTGAATATGGCTCTCCCAGGCCTAAGAGAAACTCTGTCTTGGTTTCCATGCCCTGCAACCTACAATTAATGACAATAATTGCCTTGTAAATCATGCCGGATGTACCATCGCGCGCCTCTCCTCTCTGGTGCACTGGGCAGATTTAATTTTTAAATAAAAATTGCAGCGATGTAAACAATGGAGGTCGTTTGGCCTAGTGGTTGGCGAACTATAGTTAAGGTGGATATATTGGGGGAGTTCCCGGGGTCGAGCCCACGGGCCGCCCCTTTTGGGTGTTGGTTATAACATATATATATTAATACATGGTGGTTCCGCCAACTTTAGCAGTGGTTTTGGATATATCGGTTGGGCGCCAGATTTGGCAGGGTTCCGCTAGATTTGGCGGACCTGCCAATCTTTTTATTTTTGGAAATTGGTTCTCGGGCCCTCATTGGGCATTTTCCCACTACCATATGGCAGCCCATGACTGGGCCACGTGGTAGCCCATGACTGGGCCACATGGCAGCCCATGACTGGGCCATGTGGAAACCAACCATTGGGCCACATCAACCAACTATACAATCACCTGCCATGTCAGCGTACAATCTACCACCTCAACTGACACATCAACCTGCCACGTGGGTGTATGGAATGCGACGTGGCACATTTTTACTGGTCCACGAAATGACCCGAAAATGACAAAAATGAGTGACACATGGAAACCTCTAGTGCTGCCACATCACCATGCTGATGTTAGCATGACATGTGTCACCTCCTGCGTGTGCCACATATTCTGTATGGATACCGATGTCATCCGTACTGATGTTGACGTCAATAGTACAGATGCTGACTCATCCCCCTACTAACTAGGCTAGGTTGACCAAGCTTTGACTGCAAATATATTTTGATCCATAACTCTGTTTGACGAGCCATTTGCGCCATTGGAAAGATTGCGACACGCTCTTCGCGATGATGCCATTTTTACTGAGTTTTGAGGACTTTGATTTTTTTTCCTTTCTCTGTCTGCTGAGGCCATTCTGAGCTTCTTGAGCTACTTCTCCGAGTTCTTAGTTGTCCTTAGTCTTCTCTGGATCCTTTTTGGATCATCGGTCCACCGTGACATGGTTGGATCGCGCGGTCCATGTGGAATGATCTCTACTCTAAGGCTCAAACCTAGAACCCGCTCAAGGAAAAAACTACACAAAATGAATGCAAACTAGAAGTTTCTCTTTCTCCCTTGTTTGCAATCCGTCAGCTGGCTCTTCATGTTAGTCAGCAGTGAGGTACACTAGTCATAAACAGTGGGATGTAAACACTCCACTGTCTCTGGATCCCAATAGTTTACAAGCATCTGGAGTAACCTCACTTGAGCCCTCATTCCTTTGAGAGACCAAAATTTATAAAGGACACATATTTTTAGAGCTAGTTGGGCCCCTACATCCCTTTCCACTACTGCATCTACCTCTTCATGCTCCCTCTCCCTCCATTCAAGCACCATCCTGCCAAAGGAAAGTCATTTTTTGAGTTAAATTTTATAAAAAAATTGTTTATGGACTTGTATGCAAGATATCATGTTAACATTAGCGTATAGGGCCACATATACATGGCAAGGCTTTGCTTTGAATGTGTACATGCCTCCATGTATGCAACCCAATGAACTATCACCCGCATACACCCTAGTTTATACGGTGCACCCTCTTCAAATAAAAAAATGTGGAATAAATTTGAATTTTAATCCATTGAAAATGAAGAGGAGGGGAAGGGCACTTACTTGGTCTAGACGATTTCTAATTCCATTGATCGTATCTCCCACAATCGACACTTGAAGATCATGGGAAAAATGGCCTAAAATGTACTATGTGGGTGAAAAAACTCAAATGGTATGATAAAATGATCTATTTTTACTATTGGTATAAACTTTTTACCCATTTCATATAGTTTGGGCTCATATTTTGACCTTATGGACTAATAGTACAGTGGTAAGAGTTTGTTTTGGTGGTTTTGTCTAGGAATTTTTGCGGTTTCTATGGTCATATCGCCCGTTCATGCCTTCGGCAGGTAATTTATTTCACTAGCATATAGGATAGGTTGTCACTCCATTTTGCATTCTTGCATTATCATATGACTGTGATCTATATACTTTAGGAACAAACCCATTTATTAGCGACACAAACTTTTTACTGCTACTAGAAGTGTCGTTATTAAGTAGTACAGGCTTACCAAATATGGGTTCCCTAGTTAGAACCTTTGTGCCATTTGGTTCCCATGCAAATTTTATTCCATAGGACCAAGAGTTCCTTATAGTTATGATATGAATTTGCGTTCGAACCGCATATCCTTACTCACAAGCATTCTGACCTTCACATATGGGACTCCCCCCCGAGTCTTGGTTAAGCTCTTTTTCGACTCTCTTAAAAAGCGAAAAGATTGCCGAGTGAACTTATCTCTTTCAAACTCATTAAATGGCTTTGAAAGGACGTCTATTTGGTGTAAGTTTAACCCTTTTTTGGACCAAGTAGACTAATTACGAAAAATTAACACTCTAGTGAACATTGCCTAGAAGAGTTTTGTGGGTATTATTTTATACTTTTTCGGGCCTAGGGGACTAAATTTATGAAAAGTACATTCTTTGGAGTTAAGTTGTAATTGCATTCCATCCTCCTGCTTGCAGTATTGAGCCTATTGCCAGTTTCGAATTTCTCATTTTAAGCCTCTTACCTCAACAATTTGCATCACTAGCCAAGCAAAGCCTTGTTTATAGCCTTTGTAGCTTGACACCATGTACCCTAAGAAGAAAAATTCCCCCAAGTGTCCATGCCCTGCATGCACTTCCTTGCATTGAGCATATGTATGTTCAACTATTTGGATCCAATTGCTTACTCGCGACACTCGTTTCCTCTCTTGTATCATAACATTTATTTGCCTTTGAAAAAAAAAAAAAGACGGGTGGGAAAAGAATATTATCTCATATTGGCAGCAGTTGTGTCTCCTTTGAATAGAGGAATTTTTTTTGAGTCCACTTGTCATCCATAGTTTGGGTTTAGAATGATCTTAGGAAGCTGAGCTCGTTACTTCAAGTTTACTCCTTCGATTGTTTTTTCTTCCAGTCCCAATGGAGATTTTGTTGATGCCTCCTACATCACAAAGTTTCATAATCAATTCTATGCTACCTGAGTTATCCATATGTCTCATGCTCTTGTTCAAAGCAAGTCTATAAGCCCGTGTCGGCCATTTCTCCAAACTCTTGACTTTTCATGTCGGCCATACCCTGAGTGTGTCTCAGAATCACATGAAGCTGTAGTCCTACCATGCACCCGGGTCCTACTTTAATTATAGGTAGGTAGCCTTGAACCCAACAGAGGACATCTCCTCATTGGTCGTTGATTAGGGGGTTTCCCTTGTGTTCGACAATAAGAAATCTATTCACACATTGGAATCTATGTAGTGTCTTGGATGGAATTAGCCTTATTGGTGGTTTCCTCACCTTTTTCGATAGTCTTCCTTATTGGTTGCTATTCAAAGGGCCTTTTTTGTGCACTACTTGCATCTGGTGCATGCGAAAGATACACAGGGTCATTGGTTCATAAAACATCCTATTCATATGAGTTGTTCCTAATCATAAATGTATTGCTTTGTACCTCATGCTAACTGATGAGAGACGCCTTAATGCTCTCCTTTCAACGAGTCTCCTTCCATCGACTTCATCTCATCCATTCTGGAAATGATACCTAGAGTCCTATGAGTACCTAGAGGCTTGCAACCAACAATGGCGGGTTCTCCCACCATCGACAATTGGGAATACATCAATGTCTCTTGATCGATGGATTATTCAAGTGTTCAACCTCGACACCCTTATTCACACTTGTAAGAATGTACTCGGTGCCTTGATACCTACTTTAATTATCAGTAGGTTGCCTCGCATTTGTTAAAAGTATACCTTAATGACTGATAATCAATCGAAGTCTCATTGTGTTCAACGTCAACCCCTCTATTCACATGATGTAGACTTGCACCTTTGAAAGATACTGTAGAAGACCTCTAGCTTACAGTAGCAACATTCCTGTTTTGTTGCTATCTTTCATTGGACCAATACCTATATCACTTCAGTGATAATGGGATATCAGATTGTACTCCATTGTATACAAATATCTTTAGATTGAGTTTGAGATTGGATTCCATTGGGCCTTGTTCGTAACTATTATAGCCTATGGTATGTGTCTACTTTTTATTTCCTATTCATGGCCATGAATAACTATTTGGTATATTTCCACATGGATCTACAATGTAATTCAAATTGGAAGCCATGTGTACAAAGTCATTATGGATTGTAATATTCTCATGAGTAACTAGAAATTTCAACTTGAGTCTCCATTACTCCACTTCTGGGAATTATAATGTATTTCGGCCATCGCAGATACTCCTCTGACCTCACACATTAGGGGGGATCTGTTATAGCAAATTTTGCCTCACCCCATGCAACTTGCTTGGATGGAATTTCCATTTCCTATGTAGACTTGAAGTCCCCTTTCATACCTTCTAGAGACAAAAATAACATTTTTCCACATATACACACCCTACCAGTTAGACAACAAGTGTATACGCAAGTTGCTCCACTATATCCCGCATACATCAGGTTTGGTGCTCGGAATTAAAAATTGTGTCAAGTTTCCATGTCATGTCATAAGATCCATGATCCTTGACCTTCCATATACTAGAAACACTCCAACTTAGCCCTTCAGTTACATTTGAAGGCTATAAATTGAGCCATATCCAAGCCATGGACAGGAGAATTGAACTTTTGAGAGCAAAGATACTCTGGAGAAATTTCACTTCACATTGAGTTTGCATCCCTTTATATTTGAAAGTATGAAATCATTGTTTAGCCCCCAAGCTTTTCCTTCTTTGATGGAGAACCTCATTGTCTCCTTTATATGAGCTTGCCTTTGGTGGAGGATTTAAGTGGTGGAGGCCTAACTGGAGGGACTTAGTTTCTCGGTTCTGAGATGTGCTGACATAGAAGTTTGTAACCTATATACATATGTTGTTTATTTTAATAGAAATACTATTTTCTCGTCCAATTGATATCTTGCAAATATTTGAATTATTATTCCCTGGGCGTATTTGTCATGTATGTTAATGGATTATGCTATTTTGTATGCTAACATTATATATTATCACTATATGCTTGCGTATCTTGGTTGTTGAAGACAAGTTGTAGGTATAAATATTTGAGTTGTGTGCTCAACAATGGTCTTCATGGTACGTCCGGACGAGGTAGGTACTTGACCTTGTCTTGTTAGCATTTCATTTATACAACATCTTTGGGATTAGAGTTGATTTCTGCATGTCATTCCATCTGTTTTGGTTTACCACAAGCCATAGAGAGATTTTCCTCGTAACATAAATGGTGACCATACTGGGGGATGATCTTTTGTTTGGGGTTTGGAGTGTTTTTCTCTTGGAATTGCTCTCTGTTAGCCTAAGTTTCCTTGTCGCATGATTGCTTGACAACCTATTTTTACTTTGCATCTGAGTTTCTTGGCTTAATCATTTCCCTGGAAGTGTTTTACTACATATACATAGTTTTTCTGTATACAGATGTGTACATACACGATCTATACTTCTGTTGGACACATTGCCATTGATATGTTGTCATTGATGTCAATAGTCATGATAAGTTGTTATGATGGCAACATGAATTAGTCATGAACAATTATATAGTTGGCATTAGTTCCAGGATGACTAGTAAGGTCTTTCCATGTGTAATGAAGGGTGCATGATGGAAAGAGAATGCAATAGAACAACAAGGTTAAGCTCAGGGGGAAAAGTATACTAAATATTAGCAGAATAAAATCACCTTAAGGCTGAAGCAATTCATGATTTCTGTTGATTACGATAGGATCAACAATGATTCTATGATCAAAGCTCAAGAGAGACAACGCTGTAAAAATCCCATAGGAGAAAATCTTACTGAACAAGGGAAACCTTTATAAAATATCACGCAACGAGAGCCATTCATCTAGAATTTAGATGCAAACTTGACCATTGGATCATAGAGGAAACCCACGTAAAGAAGGAAAAGAATCCTATTAGTTGATGTAGATTTCAGGACAAAGTAGGACCGTCAGATTGAGGGGAAGTCAGAAGAATTAGATCTCAATTGACAGATATGAAGAAAGAGCTTCGAAAGATATATTAGCAATTGGATTAAAGCTGAGTAGAACAATAGTTAACCCCAACCCTGACTACTCCAGAGAAAAGAAGCCCAGAATGGGTAAGATTACCCGAAGGCTGAAGTCCCGAAGTGGACATGAGTCATTAGATCCAAGGAACACTTCGCATAATATACTGACCGTTGGATCGAGTAAAGTGGAAGGACAATGTAAGCCACAAATGTTCATAAGAGGACATGAGTCATCCGATTTGAGAAATATTTCGGAAGTTCGGACAACTGTTAGATCTAGGAGAAGAACATGTTCCACATGAGGATATCCACATCAACAAGGACACGTGGCACAATCAGATGATGACATGTGTCAAGATGAAATTGGAATTTTAGGTATGTGTAAGTCATGAATCTAAGTGACATGTGGCAACCACTCAGCCAGTTCCAATTCAACAATGATGTTGACAAGTTACGTCACTTCGAGAGTATGTGCTTCGGGGGAAACCAGTTTCTAACACCAGTGACTGCCCGAAGCGCTGAAGGCCGAAGTTAATGCTAATCGTTCATCTAATTTGGGAGAATTCTCAACTGATGATCAAGCATAGTGGAAGGATAGTGTAAGTAGAGGTGTTAACCAAAAGCAAGCGGTCACCACCTGTTTATGACTTATTCGATAGGTAATCACTCCAGAGGAATTGCTACTCCAAAATCCAGGAGCCACAAATAGCTGAAGTTTCAAAGTAAATGAGAATCGTCCATCTCATTGTGACATTAAAATGTGATCATTGATTTTGATAAGTAATCAAGCACTCGCTTGGCCTAGCGCCTGGTCACCACCTGCAGTCGTATGGAATAAAGAAATAAGGGTAAAAGAAGAGGTAACGCTTAAATTAATAATCCCGTGGTTCTGCGCCTATGGTAATATGAAAATGGTTTGAAGGAAGCACCTCATACAGATTTCATCTCTGTAATTTGGCAAAGAATTAACACCATAACAATACAGGGAATAGGATACAACAGAAACATGACTACGATATAATGAGTCGATCCATGTTTGTGATCAATTCATGAGGACAAATGAACCAATACACAGTCATGATTAAAAGAGAGTTGAATCATGAGCATTATGAATAAAGAATAAAAAGGAAAAATTATATCATTTAAATTTTAATATTATCATTTAAATGAAAAGGTACAATGGTTCAATATAGACACAATGTTTCAAATTCACACTAGTTGGAAGACTATATAAACAAGAAAGAATGGTGAGAATAAGTGTAGTTGAATTTGTTGAAGTATATATATGTATATATAATGGATTGAATGAAGGTTCATTCTATCACGTTGGTGTTTGTTTACAGGCTGGGTCTTGTATGAGGATTGGATTCCTCACATCTCAGTTAGATTTGAGATCAACAAGATGGGACTTGTTATGAGGCTTGGATTCCTCATTTCTTAGTTGGATCTGAGAACTACAAGCTGGGTCTTGTAACAGAGAGTTGGGTCTCTCATAGTTGCTTGAAGTTGAAGATATTTAAATATTGATCTTATGTATTCATTCAAGTTAAATAAATCAATAAAATATTTATTCTTTTATATATTGGTTGAGAAATGAAATAAATATATGTTGTTCAGTTAATTTATGAAAAGTGGAAAATTGTCCAAAGTTTTGTGACACTGATTTGCCCCCCCCTCTCAATGTCAAGTGTCCATTTCAACAGTTGGTATCAGAGAAAGTGCCTTCAACATAATTTAAACACTAAAAGGTAGATTCAGAAGAAATGGGTGGACAAATTGTTATCTCCACAAATGAAGCTCCCTTATTTGATGGAACATATTATTCATCATGGAGGGAAAACATGAAAAGATATCTGAAGTCAAGAGGATCTGTGTTATCACTGAAATTTCGTCCGCACAGGGCGACAAGAACTCCGCATCATCAGCACAGAAAAACAGGCATTCATGGCACAAGGATTAATTCCACAGCACAGCAAAAGGGCCAAAACTATACAAAAATGGCTAAAAAATTAA
>ML795821.1:213511-229632 GCA_009831015.1 Picea engelmannii
CATTGTTATTTGTTTTTATTTTTATTTCCATGCTCATGTTTTTATTTAGTTTTTGCTTAATTCTTGTTAATAGTTTAGTTGTTTTCTTTCTAACCTCTTACATCACAGCTGTCATGACTAGCAGAGCCCAACTAGGCATGTAAGCACTCACTTTTTGCTCACACATCGACGAAAAGAGTGCAAACAATCTGGAGTTTGGGATTTGGTAGTAAGTAAGCCCTGACACTTAACTAATTCAAAGAGGAAAACCAAAACTTCAAAGGAAGCAAGGAGAAACAATTCAGTAGCCTTAAAACCAATCCAGGTTGGATTGTCAGACCAAGTCAAAGAAAAGATGAGGCACTACAAATCTGCTAAAGAATTATGGCTCCAACTAGAAAATTGTTATCAGAATGAAACACAAGAAGAAGATAAATCCTATCAAAGTGAGGAACAAGACTAAGATAAAGAGGATTCCTGTCAGAATAATAAACAAAACTTAGAAAAAGATAATTCTTATAGAGATAAGGAACAAGATAAATAAAAGGAAAATTGCAATCAGAATGAAGAGCATAATATAGAGAAAGAGATTTTTAATCAGAATGAAATGAAAGATTTGATGCAAACCTTAGACAACAATGAGGATGGAAACCTCATCAAGAAATTGAGGAATATCTCAGTAATCACTAAAGAAATATTATATAATCTTAAAACTGATGTTGTAGTTGCAATAAGAGAGATTCGTTTGGCACCAAGAATTTATATGCATATTAAAGTTCCCGTGGAGGATTTTGACAATCTTGAGTACACAACTATGTGGACTCTAGAAGAGTTGGAGAAACTTCAACAGAAATAAATGTTGCTACTTCAACAGTTAGATCAATCTAGCCATGAATATTTTGAACAGAGAGTTCAACTAGAAAACAAAGAAGAAGAGATAAAAAGATTGAAAACCAAAGTTGATGATCTAACAGAAGAGATGGAAGAACTAATGACACATGACAATAAAATAAAAGAAGTACTAAAAGAAATAGAAGAATTGGTTAACAGTCTAATGACTCAAATTGAAGAATCTAAGAAAAAGGAAGAAGCCCAGAAGATCCAACTAACTAAAAAGGAAGAATCATGCCAAATGTTGGAATTAGAATCCATCAACCTCAAAAGGATTCAGCTAGCATACGAGGAAGAAATCAAAATATTGAAAACTAAAGTTTTTGATCTAACAAAATATATGGAAGAGTTGAAGAAATATTACAAAACTAATAAATGCAAATAAGTCTTGGATGAGATAGGAGAAACAATAATCAATCTAAAGACTCAACTTGCACATGCTAAGGAAATGGAAGAAGCCCTGGTGTTATCACTGAAATTTCGTCCGCAAATGGTTAGAGGAATCCAACATCTCCAAACACCTATTAGTTCATTCACATATTCAAAAATGCATTTCCAAAAGGCACAAACTATACAACTAGTTAAAAAATTAACATGTGCAGAAGAACTACAGGAAGCGCGCGCACATGCAAGGGTCAGAAACATAAAAAAGGCACACATGCACCTGATGCGCGACTGTGTACACAAAAATCCGTGCACATCTGAGAAAAACACATTTATGGTTCTTGTCATCCCCTCACACACTTCTGGGTCAGCTCCCAATTCGATTTGACCCTCAAATCTGAACTGAATCCGAGTGGGGGCTGGTCAAAGACCTAAGGGTGCCCTAAAGGGCCCCTTGTTCACAATAAAGACCGGTTGGATAATGCTTCAAAGATTTACTATAAAAAGAGGCCATTGGTGCACTATGAATTCAAGAATCTCATTGTATTGTTATGCTTCCTCTATTCTCCTACAAGGAACCTCTTCCCTTCTTGGAGCATACTAGCATCATTTCATTAGGCTATTCACCTCACCTCTTGAGAGAATAAGCTTGGATTTCTTCACCATTTCCTTTCTAGTTTGCTATTTGTAAGAAGAGATATCACATAGGGGATTCAGGAGCCCTCCCGTGGAGGAAGAGGGGACCTATAAGTCTCCCTTTCTCTTTGGTGTTTGCCCACTAATACAATATATCCATTGGTGGCATGAATATTGGTCAATTGTTTGGTTTATTTTGGTTCTAATTTCCTTATGCACATTAGTTTTGTTTCTTTAGTTGTTATTAGCTTAGTTGTTTCTTTATTTCTTGTGCTTGATGTGTCTAAATCTTGCACTAACTTCTGTCATGTTCAACTGACCCAACTGGACTTGTAGGTGTCCTTTTTTTGCTCATCCAAGTGGCGAATAAGATACAATAGATTGGCGACCATACTGGTGACAGGTATCAATTTCCTCCCTATTTGGGTTGTTTGAGCACTTCTTTTTGATCTATTTATCTTGCAGGGATCATAACCAGTCCAAGCCTACCTGCAAAGAGGGAAATACAGAGCTGGAACAAGAGAATTTTATTTAAAATTTTCTTCCTGGGCGCGTATCAGAATGTGCGTGGGTTTTTTATCCCATAGGCGCATCTTCCGAGCACGTGCACCTCAAGCGCATTCTATGCACGGTGTGCCAAAGAGTCCTTATTTCTCTGTGCATTGGTGCCACATGCGCCTCTGTCTAAACTAGGGCCCGCTCAGCTATCTAGAAATCTGACATTATAAGAGTTTTTTTTTTATGATGTTTGGAAGGCCCCTAGCCTTATAAATATTGATTCTATGCAATTTGTAAATGCACCACACTTAGATTCCCTCTACACATGAAGGGTTAATCAAAACATAAGCACTTAGGAGGTTAAAAAGAACAATATTTATCCTCTTTTGCTTTCATTTTGCCACATGGATGGCTTGTTTTGATTGTAAAAGTTAATTTAAGATCATTTGCTATCACATATATAAACACTTGCATTGGGACCAGAAATCAAACTTCAATCATTGAGTATGCTCTTCTCTCGCACCATAGAGCGATCTTGAGAATCATAAAAATGATTGAAGGAATATTTCATCTCCCTTAAAAAACAAAATCTTTAGGAGAGGACAAAGCCCCCCTAGGGCCCCTCTTAGTTTCTTTTCAAAACATCTTAAATTTGGAAGGGCCCATACATGCCCACATGTTGCAAAGACTAGGATAGTATTTGAAGCTATTTTCTTAGTTTACATCATTAGGGGAGTTTAAAGATTATTGTAATGGGCCCATACATGCCCACATGCTTGCAATCTAGGATAGTTTTTGAAGCTTTCTTATATTAAATCACATTAGGGAGTTTAAAGGATTAGTAAGGACCCATATGTCCACATGCTAGTTCTTTAGGGACTTTAAAATTCCGCAAGGTTGTACCAATGACATCTAGTAATATAGGTAATCAAGACTTGTAAGGACCACACAAAGTCCACATGCTGCAAGGTGACACCTAACTTATTAAAAATTTGGCACATTTTATCACTTGCTCACACACAAAGTCACTACTCACTCACATAATTTCATCTCGAATTGTGGAGGTTGAAGTAGGTTTCCCTTGTGTTCGATAGTAAGAAATCTATTCACACATTGGGATTTGTGTAGTTTCTTGGATGGAATTACCCTTATTGGTGGTTTCCTCACCTTTTTCGACAATCTTCCTTATTGGTTTCTATTTAAAGGGTATTTTTCGTGCACTACTTGCATCTGGTGCATGCGAAAGACACACAGGGTCATTGGTTCATGAAACATCCTATTCATCTGAGCTCTTTCTAATCATAAAGCTATTTCTTTGTACCTCATTCTGACTGATGAGAGACACTTTAATTCTCTCCTTTCAACGGGTCTCCTTCCATCGACTTCAGCTCATCTATTCTGGAAATGATACCTAGAGTCCTATGAGTACCTAAAGGCTTGTAGCCATCAATGGTGGGTTCTCCCACCATAGACAATTGGGAATACATCAATATTTCCTGATCGATGGATTCTTCAAGTGTTCAACCTCAACACCCTTATTCACACTTGTAAGAATGTAATCGATGCCTTGATACCTACTTTAATTATTAGTAGGTTGCCTTGCATTTGTTAACAATATGCCTTAATGACCGATAATCAATCGAAGTCTCATTGTGTTCAACATCAACCCCTCTATTCACATGATGTAGACTTGCACCTTCGAAAGATACTGTATAAGACCTCTAGCTTACAGTAGCAACATTCCTATTTTGTTGCTATCTTTCATTGGACCAATACTTATATCACTTCAGTGATAATGGGATATCAGATTGTACTCCATTGTATACAAATATCTTTAGATTGATTTTGAGATTGGATTCCACTGGGCCTTGTTCGTAACTATTATAGCCTATGGCATATGTCTACTTTGTATTTCCTATTCATGGCCATGAACAACTATTTGGTATATTTCCACATGGATCCACAGTCTAATTCAAATTTGCAGCCATGTGTACAAAGTCATTATGGATTGTAATATTCTCATGAGTAACTAGCACTTCCATCTTGAGTCTCCATTACTCCACTTCTATGAATTATAATGTATTTCGGCCATCGCAGATACTCCTCTGACCTCACACATTAGGGGGCATCTGTTATAGAAAATTTTTCCTCACCCCATGCAACTTGCTTGGATGGAATTTCCATTTCCCTATGTAGACTTGAAGTTCCCTTTCATACCTTCCAGAGCCAAAAAGCACATTTTTCCACATATACACACCCTACTAGTTAGAAAACAAGTGTATACGCAAGTTGCTCCACTATATCCCCCGCACATTGGGTTTGGTGCTCGAAATTAAAAATTATGTCGGGTTTCCATGTCACTCCAAAAGATCCACGATCCTTGACCTTCCATATACTGGAAACACTCCAACTCATCCCTTCAGTTACATTTGAAGGCTATAAATTGAGCCATATCCAAGCCATGGACAAGAGAATTGAACTTTTGAGAGAAAATATACTCTGATGAAATTTCACTTCACATTGAGTCTGCATCCCTTTATCTTTGAAAGTATGAACTCATTGTTCAGCCCCCAAGATTTTCCTTCTTTGATGGATAACCTCATTGTCTCTTTTATATGAGCTTGCCTTAGGTGGAGGATTGAAGTGGTGGAGGCCCAACTGGAGGGACTTAGTTTCTCGGTTCCAAGATGTGCCGACATAGAAGTTTGTAACCTATATCATTATGTTGTTTATTTTAATATAAATACTATTTTCTCATCCAATTGATATCTTGCAAATATTTGAATTATTATTCCATGGGCGTATTTGTCATGTATGTTAATGGATTATGCTATTTTGTATGCTAACATTATATATTATCACCATATGATTGTGTATCTTGGTTTTTGAAGACAAGTTGTAGGTATAAAGCTTTGAGTTGCGTGCTCATCAATGGTCTTCATCGTATGTACGGATGAGGTAGGTCCTTGACCTTGTCTTATTAGCATTTCATTTATACAACATACTTGGGATTAGAGTTGATTTCTGCATGTCATTCCATCTGTTTTGGTTTACCACAAGCCATAGAGAGATTTTCCTCATAACAGAACTGGTGACCATACTGGGGGATGATCTTTTGTTTGGGGTTTGGAGTGTTTTTCTCTTGGAATTGCTCTTTGTTAGCCCGAGTTTCCTTGTTGCCTGATTGCTTGACAACATATTTTTACTTTGCATCTGAGTTTCTTGGCTTAATCATTTCCCTGGAAGTGTTTTACTACATATACACATTTTTTTCCGTATACACATGTGTACATACACGATCTATCCTTCTGTTGGACAGATTGTCATTGATGTCAACGGTCATGAATAGTTATACAGTTGGCATTAGTGTCAGGATGGCCAATATGGTCTTTCCATGTGTAATGAAGGGTCCATGATGGAAAGAGAATGCAGCAGAGCAACAAGGTTAAGCTCAGGAGGAAAAGTATACTAAATATCAACAGAATAAAATCACTTTAAGGCTGAAGCAATTCATGATTATTGTTGATCACGATAGGATCAACAATGATTCTATGATCAAAGATCAAGAGATATAGCGTTGCAAAAATTCCATAGGATAAAATCTTACTGAACAAGGGAAAACTTTATAAAATATCAAGCAACGAGAGCCATTCATCTAGAATTTAGATGCAAACCTGACCGTTGGATCATAGAGGAAACCTGCGTAAAGAAGGAAAATAATCCTATTAGTTGATGTAGATTTCGGGACAAATTAGGACTGTCAGATCGAGGGGAAATCAAAAGAATTAGATCTCAATTGACAGATATGAAGCAGGATGATGCAAACCCCCAAACCCTTCGGTCCAAGGTCCGCGCAAGATCGTTCTAATCTTCCCTTTGAGTCTAATTGACTCTTTGGTTTCCCCTCGGAAAATACCCTTCACACTCAACAGTGTATCCACAGGTCCTTATGGGTGTGCCCGTGTGATCAAACACGAAGTATCAACCCAAACCTCCTTAACCTAAATAGGATCGCAACCTTCACAAGTTTGGGACTTCAGGTTTCACGATTTCACGATTACTGTTGTCAAGGGTTCTTATATCTACAACTGTCGAAACCTGAATTGCTGAACTTCGATGTACTCGACAAAGGTTGACTTTTCAACGAGCTTCTCACTTCATCGAGATTTCAGACTTTGCAATTTCATGAATCCAAATGCAAGGCTCTCTATCCTTCAACTTCCGAACCCCGAAACGGTCAACAAAATTTGACTCCGCCAATTGACGAAGACACGCCACCTGTTGTCGTTGCGGTTTTCTACCTTTGACGTAGACTCCTGCCACCTGTCACTCTTTCGGGTTTTCAAGACTTTTTCTCCCAAAGCACTGCCTTTTTTGTTTCTTGACACCCGAAGTGCCGAAATCCTGAAACTTTAATCCAGGTCCTATCGCAACTCGCAACTTCGGGATTTTCATTCCACTGCACTCGACTCCTTGTTGCTAGGATCCCCGAAATGCTGAAATGATCCGACTGCTTGTGAAAAGCACAATCAACTGTCCACGTTGATTCTAGATCCTAGAGAGGTAATCTCACCTGCCTCTAACCACCCTGAAATTTCCTTGGATCCTACGGTCCTCGTGATTTCAGAAATTCCCCACAGAGAATTTCAACCGTTCGTTGCTCCTTGATAATTCCTGCGAAATAAACCAAGGTTCTTCCTCTGGGATTTAACTTCTACAAAATGACTTTGCTTCATCTCCCCCTTGTTTATCTCAAGGAACTAACCCTTATGATCTTTCCTTGCAACCTCGAGTCTTCAATAAGACTCCTGCGCGCACTTCTTACGACAGTCCCTCAAATACTTCTAAGTATTTGATTCTATCGACTCTGTGCACTTTTCTGCAACAACAGTCTTCCAATTCACCCCTTGGTTGATAAGTTCTCAACTTTCAACCGACCTACACACACCTTTCACGGATCCTGTGTCTCACTTGCACTTCTGCAGGAATGAGAACAACGGTATCCCGCCTGAGCTTTCAGAGATAAACTTTGAATCTCCGTCAACGCACTTCTTGTGGACGATTTCACTGCACTCCTTGTAGGAACTTCCCACTTAGGAAGAGATACAATTGAAACTCATTCTCTCTCTCTCTCAGACTTCAAACATTTAACATGAAATCATACATTCACACAATATTAAAGCAAATGCATAATAGAGAGAATAAACAACCATAAGCATACCATTCAACATGTATACACAGAAAACATCATAACACCATAATCTGAATTAAATCTTCATATATTAAGTCAAAGCTCTTGTACATGAGTTATTCTTCTCATCTCTCTGCTACAACTCTCTTCTTCTCTATGCTCAATGATCTCTGATTGTTAATGTTCCAACGATACAAAGGTGAGGGTGTCTGTAGTCGGTTTTCCCTCCTACACTCTAAACTATCTAATCTGGAATTTAAATCTACCTACTTACATTAACTATGCATAAATGCCTCTACCTACTACAAATAAGAGAAAATCGCTCATGATCTGTTTACATCCTCCAAAATATAAATGCAAGGTACGCCTTATTACATTAATATTTCAAAAACATTCCAAAACATTTTTGCAACGTGCTGAAATGTGATGGTGCTCATCCCAGCTGTCTTCCGCCCCCGCCCAAGGTCCAAGGTCTGCGCAAGATCGTTCTAATCTACCCTTTGAGTCTAATTGACTCTTTGGTTTCCCCTCGGGAAATACCCTTCACACTCAACAGTGTATCCACAGGTCCTTATGGGTGTGCCCTCATGATCAAACATGAAGCATCAACCCAAACCTCCTTAACCGAAATAGGATCGCACCCTTCGCAAGTTCGAGACTTCGGGTTTCGCGATTCCCGTTGTCGAGGGTTCTTATCTCTACAACTGCCGAAACCTGAATTGCCGAACTCTGATGCACTCGGCAAAGGTTGACTTTTCAACGGGCTTCTCACTTCATCGGGATTTTAGATTTTTCGATTTCGCGAATCCATATGCAAGGCTCTCCATCCTTCAACTTCTGAACCCCGAAACGGTCAACAAAATTTGACTCCGCCAATTGACAAAGACACGCCACCTGTCGTCCTTGCAGTTTTCTATCTTTGACGTAGACTCTTGCCACCTGTCACTCTTTTGGGTTTTTAGGACTTTTGCTCCGAAAGCGCTGCCTTCTCCATTTCCCGACACCCGAAGTGCTGAAATCTCAAAAATTTAATCCAGGTCCTATCGCAACTCGCAACTTCAAGATTTTTCATTCCACTTCACTCAACTCCTTGTCGCTAGGATCCCCGAAATGCTGAAATGATCTGACGGCTTATGCAAAGCACAATCAATGGTCCACGTTGATTCTAGATCCTAGAGCGGTAAGCTTGCTTGCCTCTAACCACCCTGAAATTTCCTTGGATCCTACGGTCCTTGTGATTTTGGGAATTCCCCACAGAGAATTTCAACCGCTCGTTGCTCCTTGATAACTCCTGCGAAATAAACCAAGGTTCTTCCTCTGGGATTTAACTTCTGAAAAATGACTTTGCTTCGTCTCCCCCTTGTTTATCTCAAGGCACTAACCCTCCTGATATTTCCTTGCAACCTTGAGTCTTCAATAAGACTCCTGCGCACACTTCTTGCGGCAGTCCCTCAAATACTTCTAAGTATTTGATTCTCTAGACTCTGTGCACTTTTCTGCAACAACAGTCTTCCAATTCACCCCTTGGTTGATAAGTTCTCAACTTTCAACCGGACTACGCACACCTTGCACGGCTCCTGTGTCTCACTTGCACTTCTGCGGGAATGAGAACAACAATATACCTCCTGAGCTTTCAGAGATAAACTCTGAATCTTCGTCAACGCACTTCTTGCGGACGATTTCACTGCACTCCTTGCAGGAACTTCTCACTCAAGAAGAGAAACAATTGAAACTCATTCTCTCTCTCTCTCAGATTTCAAACCTTTAACATGAAATCATACATTCACACAATATTAAAGCAAATGCATAACAGAGAGAATAAACAACCATAAGCATACCATTCAACATGTATACACAGAAAACATCATAACACCATAATCTGAATTAAAGCTTCATATGTTAATTCAAATCTCCTGTACATGAGTTCTTCTTCTCAACTCTCTGCTACAACTCTCTTCTTCTCTATTCTCAATGATCTATCATTGTTAATGTTCCAACGATACAAAGGTGAGGGTGCCTATAGTCGATTTTCCCTCCTACTCTCTAAAGTGTCTAGTCTGGAATTTAAATATAGCTACTTACATTAACTATGCATAAATGCCTCTACCTACTACAGATGAGAGAAAATTTCTCATGATCTGTTTACATCCTCCAAAATATAAATGCAAGGTATGCCTTATTACATTAATATTTCAAAAACATTCCAAAACACTTTTGCAACGTGCTAAAATGTGCTGGCGCTCATCCCAACTGTCTTCCGCCCCCATGCTCGCTTGCTGTTGGCGATGCTCCTGCATCATACTCCCTCACTTGAAAATTTTCATGGATTCCTGTTCATGAGATCTTGCACATTCTATCCATGCTTATGAATTTCTACTTCATTTTCCCAGCTGGCATCTTCAACTATATGTCCCTTCCATTTGACCAAGTATTCAAAATATTCTTTCCTCCTGGTCTTCTTGCTGACCCTCTTGTCAAGTATACTTTCCATCTGTGGTTTTTCAGATACAAGCATTTGTTTAGTCCACTGAAACTTTGTTTGTCCATTCTCTACTCCTGCTTTTCCAACTCTGTAAGGGTACAAATCTGGGATGTTGAATATTGGTGAAATTTCGATCCCATCGGGTAATTCAATCTCATATGCGTTTGCCCCAAATTTCTTCAAGACCTTGCATGGTCCAATCTTTTTCATTTTCAGTTTGTTATATGTTCCCCTTGGGAACCTCCCCTTCCTTAGATGTGCAAGAATCGGATCACCAACTTCAAACTGAATTTCTCACCCGTGTTGATCTGCTCTGCGTTTATACTCTTGACTCGAAGTTTGCAAACGTTCCCTCACTTAGCTATGAAGTTCCTTCATTGCTTCTGCAAAATCCTCTGCACTAGCACTTCTAAATTCAGTCTGTTTTGAATATTTCAATTCAGACACTCCCCTGGGTTGCATTCTGTAAACAATCTGAAATGGACTCTGCCCTATTCTTCTGTTAATTGAATCATTGTAAGCAAATTCTGCCTGTGGCAGAATGTGATCCCACTGACTGTGGTGTTTAGTCACTAGGCTCCTTAGCAAATCTCCCAAGATTCTGTTTATAACTTCTGTCTGCCCATCCATCTAAGGATGATAAGCTGAGCTAAATGACAAACTTGTCCCCAGCTTCTTCCATAAAATCCTCCAAAAATGTCCCACAAACTTAGTGTCTCGATCTGAAACAATACTTCTTGGCAAGCTGTGAAGTCTGACAACTTCTTTGAAAAACAAGTTCGCAATGTGAGTTGCGTCGCTGGTTTTCTGGCATGGTATAAAATGTTCCATTTTTGAAAATCTATCGACTACCACAAAGATTGAATCGCAACCCCTTTGCGTCCTTGGCAGCCCTAATACAAAATCCATGCTCACTGCATCCCACAGCCTCTCAGGTATGGGTAATGGCTGGTATAACCCTCTGTTCTGCTTTTTCCCCTTTGTGTGCTGACAAATTCTACATCTTTCCACAAATATTTTTACATCTGTCCTCATCCCTGGCCAAAAATACGATCCATTCAACTTTGAGAACGTCTTATCATGACCGAAATGTCCGGCCAATCCTCCACTGTGTTTTTCTTTCAACAGATTCTCCCTCATGGAGCATTTTGGAATACATAATTGATTGCCTCTGAATAATAATCCATCCTGGATCATATATTCAGTCCATTGACTTCTATCCCTGAGAATTGGATTCTCAGATGCCTCATACACCTCTTTCAAATCTAGATCGTCTCTGTACATTTCTTTGAGATTATCAAAACCCAAAGTCTTGACTTTGAATTCCTGCATCACCAAACATTTCCTGCTCAAAGCATCAACAACTTTGTTAGTAGTTCCAGAAATATGTTTAATTACAAAAGTAAATTTTTTCATATATTCAACCCATTTTGCATGCTTTTGGTTCATCTTGTCCTGCTGAGTCACGAATTGTAAAGCGTGATTATCGCTGTACAAAACAAACTCTTTAGGAACCAAATAATGTCTCCACTTCTTCAACGCTTGTATGACAACATAAAATTCTTTGTCATATGTGGAGTACTTAACTTTCGCTTCATTCAGTTTCTCACTGAAGTATACGACTGGCCTGTCATCTTGGCTCAAGACTACTCCAATTGCAAATCCACTAGCGTCACATTTGACCTAAAATGTCTTACTGAAATCTGGAAACACCAGAATTGGCTGTTCAATAATCTTCCTCTTCAACAAGTTGAAACTTTTCTCTGCTTCTTTTGTCCAGTGAAAAGACTTATGTCTTTTCTTCACCATGTCCATCATCGGTGCGCTAATTCCACTGAAATTTTTGATAAATTTCCTGTAGAAACTAGCCAATCCATGAAAACTTCTAACTTCAAATATACTCTTTGGCGATGGCCAATTCTTAATGGCATCCACCTTCTCTGGATCCATTTTCAGCTCATTTGCAGAGATAACAAAACCCAAATAAATGAGTTCTGTCCTCATAAATGTTGATTTCTTCATATTTATCAGCAACTTTTCTTCCTGCAATCTCCTCATCACTATAGCCAAATGCTTCAAGTGTTCAGCTTCTGTCTTGCTGAAAATCAATATATCATCAAGATATACGATGACAAATTTTCCTATGAAATCCTTCAGGACTTCATTCATCAATCTCATGAAATTACTAGGTGCATTTGTTAAGCCAAATGGCATAACAAGCCATTCATACAGCCCTTCATTTGTCTTGAATGCCTTCTTCCATTCATCACCTTCTCTCATTCGGATTTGATGATATCCACTTTTCAAATCAATTTTTGAAAAGAATCTTGCTCCACTCAAGCAATCCATCAAGTCATCCATCCTTGGCAATGGAAATCTATACTTGATGGTAATATTATTGATCGCCCTCGAGTCTGTGCACATCCTCCAGCCTCCATCTTTCTTTGGGCTGAGCACTGTTGGAACAACGCATGGACTCAAGCTCTCTCTAATCAACCCTTTGTCCATTAAATCCTAGACCTATCTCTTGACCTCTTCATTCTCCTGCGGCATCAATCTGTATGCTGCTTTGTTTGGTAAACTAGCTCCAAGTATAAGATCAATATGATGGCTTATACTTCTGATAGGTGGAAACGAACGAGGTAGTTCATCCACTACTATATCAACGAACTCTTCCAAGAACTCTTGGATTTCCTCTGGTAAATCATCCACTCTTGTACTAGTTAAAATAATTCTAGGCTTCCTAACCACAATGAATTGTGTATCTTCCTTCTTCTTAAACTCAAGGAGTTCCTTCCCACTCATGAGAAGTACAGTGTTGCTTACCTTAGGTTTCACTTCTTTATCCTTAATCGACAACAACATGTGAGTTCTCCCATTCTTCTCCAGGGTGTATGTGTTCTTTCTCCCATCATGAATCACATTTCTGTCATATTGCCATGGTCTACCCAACAATAGATGAAAAACATCCATGGGAATGACATCACATAGTATTTCATCTTTATATCCTCCTATTTTAAATTCAACTAAACATTGTTTAGTGACATTTACCTGATGTCCTTTTTGTAGCCATGAAACTCTGTATGGGCTTGGATGTACGATAGTCTCTAGCTCCAACTTTTCTACCATCTCTATAGAAACAAGATTGTTTGTGCTACCATTGTCCACGATGACTTTGCATACCCTGTCTTTGGTCTTGCAAGTAGTCTGAAAAAGTCTGTTCCTTTGGACTGGGTTCTCTGCCTCTTACTTTGGCATTAAGAGAAATTTTCTCATCATCAATGATCTTCCGCCCTCAGCATCTTCTACCTCAACATTCTGTCTCTGTGCTTCGACAATGTGAGTTTCACCTCCTTCTTTCTTTTTATCTGGGCATTCATAGGATTTATGTCTATTTTTTCCATAGGTAAAGCATTTTATTTCTCCACCTCTGCCTCTTCCTCTTCCTCTGGTATGAGGAAAAACATTCTTATCAACATACTGTCCTCTCTGTGAGCTTCCTCCTCTCTCATGCTGATTTTGAGGTTTCTTTCCCTCCTCTTGAGGTCTCTGAGTTCTGTCTTGGGCAATTGTTTTGCCTCTGGTCTGACTTCTTCCTTGGTCTCTTTGACCTTTCTTTTGGCTTAGTTTTTCTTCAGCTTTCAGAGCCATCTGATAAGCATCTTCTATAGTTCAAATGATAATCATTCTCATCTCATCTTGTATGTCATATCTCAGACCATTCATGTATCTGGCAACCTTTTCATCATCACTTTCCCAATGACCTGCCCTAATGTTTAGTTTGTAGAATTCTTCAGTGTATTATTTCACTGACATCAACTTCTGCCTCAAGTTTTGCATTCTCTGAAACAAAGTAATTTGATAATCCTTGGGTATGAATTTTGCTTTCATCTTTGCAACCATTCTATCCCAACTCTTGATTTTCTGCTTGCCTTTGCAACGTCTGTCAGCCTGTAGTTCATCCCACCATAATACTGCATGACCTTTAAGTCTTGTGACAACATGTTTGACTTTCCTGTCTTCCTCGACATCCTCATAGTCAAAATATTTATCCAGAGCTCTAATCCAATCTAGAAGCTCTTCAACATCCAAGTTTCCCTCATAAATGGGAATCTCCATTTTTTCCCTGGCACCTATCCTTGCGACAACCCTGAATAGGCGTTCGTCTACAAAATCTTCGACTGTGACTTCTTCTCCATGTCCAACTTAATTTTCATTTTCAGCCTCACTGATATCTCCAGTGTCGACTGTGTGCCTCTGTGCTGTCTCCATGGCATCAAGCCTGGCATGTAGTTCGCGCATTTCCCTTTCCACTGCTGGATCAGGCATTGGTCTATCTCTTCTTCTTGGTGGCATGGCTGAGAAATATTCTTCCTTCCTTTGCTATAGAAAACAAAGAACTTTTTCTGTGCTCTGATACCACAACTGACGCAAACCCCCAAACCCTCTGGTCCAAGGTCCGCGCAGGATCGTTCTAATCTTCCCTTTGAGTCTAATTGACTCTTTGGTTTCCCCTCGGGAAATACCCTTCACACTCAACAATGTATCCACTGGTCCTTATGGGTGTGCCCGTGTGATCAAACACGAAGCATCAACCCAAACCTCCTTAACAGAAATAGGATCGCGCCCTTCACAAGTTCGAGACTTCGGGTTTCGCGATTTTGCGATTCCTGTTGTCGAGGGTTTTTATCTCTACAACTGCCGAAACCCGAATTGCCGAACTCCGATGCACTCGGCAAAGGTTGACTTTTCAATGAGCTTCTCACTTCATCAGGATTTCAGACTTCGTGATTTCGCAAATCCAAATGCAAGGCTCTCTGTCCTTCAACTTTCGAACCCTGAAGCGGTTAACAAAATTTGACTCTGCCAATTGACGAAGACACACTACCTGTCATCCTTGCGGTTTTCTACCTTTGACGTAGACTACTTCCACCTGTCACTCTTTCGGGTTTTCAGGATTTTCGCTTCCAAAGCGCTGCCTTCTCCGTTTCCCGACACCCAAAGTGACAAAATCCTGAAACTTTAATCCAGGTCCTATCGCAACTCATGACTTCGGAATTTTCATTCCACTACACTCGACTCCTTGTCGCTAGGATCCACGAAATGCTGAAATGATCTGACGGCTTGTGCAAAGCACAATCAACGGTCCACGTTGATTCTAGATCCTAGAGCGGTAAGCTCACCTGCCTCTAACCACCCTAAAATTTCCTTGGATCCTATGGTCCTCGTGATTTCGGGAATTCCCCATAGAGAATTTCAACTGCTCGTTGCTCCTTGATAACTCCTGCTAAATAAACCAAGGTTCTTCCTCTGGGATTTAACTTCTGCAAAAAAACTTTGCTTCATCTCCCCCTTGTTTATCTCAAGGCACTAACCCTCCTGAGATTTCCTTGCAACCTCGAGTCTTCAATAAGACTCCTGCGCGCACTTCTTGCAACAGTCCCTCAAATACTTCTAAGTATTTGATTCTCTCGACTCTGTGCACTTTTCTGCAACAACAGTCTTCCAATTCACCCCTTGGTTGATAAGTTCTCAACTTTCAACCAACCTACGCACACCTTGCACAGCTCCTGTCCCACCTACACTTCTGTGGGAATGAGAACAACAATATCCCTCCTGAGCTTTCAGAGATAAACTCTGAATCTTCGTCAATGCACTTCTTGCAGATGATTTCACTGCACTCCTTGCAGGAACATTTGTTGTTGGGAAATAATACCCTACGGACTAGCAAGCTAGGGTTAGACTTGCATGCAGATCATGACCTTAAAGAAATCACTTTTAATCTACCACCCCAAAACCTAAAACCCCTTTTTCGCATACAAGCATGGAAAGAACCTACTAACCTTTTTACTGATGTTTGGTGTAGATCCTCCGTTGCGCTTTGTCCACTTGCTTGCGCTGCTCCTTCCAAAGTTAACCTGCAATCAAGACAAAACACTACACATGCATGCTATTTTTCTACTTGAGGGTTAGAGATTAAGCATAAATCGAATAAATCATATATAACTCATGCATTGGGACGGGAAAAGTATTCTTTATTATTTTCAAGATGAATCAACT
>ML795821.1:230390-258977 GCA_009831015.1 Picea engelmannii
GAAGAGCATCTGATGGCTGAAATACATTACCAATCCTTCACCAATCTGTACTGATGTGCTGAACGAGTGAGCCCAAGGATCAAGAATCAGGAGGTGCCGTCTGCAAAATAACAAATGTCTCACCGAGGCGGGCATACCCATGCTCGGGATAAAATAGAACCATGGCTACCAATCAAATACACTATAGATCCATGTCAAATAACTATAAAGAGTAGCCGCGAATAATACAAAGCGGAGCTACATCTCGAAATCAGAAAGATATACATATAAAGCATCCATCTCCCAGAAGCTGATTCGGCCTGATGGCTATACTTCAGAGCTCGAGAAACAACTTCAAAATCTTCTAAACTTGAGTAGGAGTGTAATATGAGTGTACGACTGCACTACCCAGAGGTCTTCGACGGCTCGTCGGTTATGGACTTGATAATCTTGATGATCGGATTGAAGGCTTCAGTGATTTCGAACAAAGACTTGATTGGACATTCAGGATGGTCGGGTATGTGGACAAGAGACATGTTGCAGAGGGGACGACTCAGGCTTAGTGAAAAACTTCCCTTGGATAATAACACGACAAGTGATAAGACTCAGGAACCATATCTGTTAATCATAAGTCTACGAAGCAGGAGGCAACGCAAACTCTCCATATGTTTGGAAGAGTAACCAAACGGTGGAGGGAACAACTCTATATAGCGAGCAAAGATTCCTAAGGTCGTTCTACATCCCATAGTCTTATGAATCAAACAGACAGATGTGGTTTATCCAAGGGCGACTCATTATGCTGCCAATAAAGAAAATACTTTTCCCATCCTCTTTTTGGGGTATATTTGATTTTTTTGTTCTTTTTGATAGTTTTTGAAAAAGAATAAAGGAATATTACATTACAATGGAGGCACAAGTTCAACAAACATACAAGCTCAAGGCACAAGGACAAGACTGATGTTCTAGGGAAACAATATGCGGGAAAAATCCTCCTGCAGCCAAAGGTGTTCAGACGCAGAAGAAAACTGTTACAAGGCTGATGGGTAAGGTATGAAAATGTGGTTGATAGAACACACAATGGTAACGTCCTTCGATGTAAGTTTAACGAGACCAGAGAAGGTAAGCTCAGTGGTTTTTCATATTTAGAGAGTCTGAAAAAACATAAAAGGAGACTCCATTGGGGTACCTTTTTTGACAATAGTCTAATTGGTTCGAAAAAGGGATAAACTAGCACCGATTAGACGTCAATTCAAAACCATTTTAACGAGTGTGAAAAGGACAAGATCACTTGGCTATTTTTTCACTTTTAAGGAGTCTGAAAAAATATTAACTATGGATTCCTTCAGGAATGTTCTTCTGGACCATTTTAACGAGTGTGAAAGAATAAGGTCACTCGACGATCTTTTCAATTTTAGGGAGTCTGAAAAGAGCTTAACTATGGACTCCGGGGGGATTTCTTTTTCGTAAATTTAGTCCCTCAGGCCCGAAAAAGGAATAAAATTATACCTGAGGATACTCTTCTAAAGAATTGGAATTCGATAGAGTATTCCTTTGTTCGTACAATTGACCATCCAGACCGAAAAGGGGTAAACTACCACTGGACAGACGCGACTTCAAATTTCAGTTTAACGAGTGTGAGGGCCACAAGATCGCTCGGTAATCTTTTCATGTTTAGAGGGTCTGAAAAGGGCTTAAAAGGAGACCCGTGATGTTTTGGGAGTCTGGAGGGTAAGTCAATGAGTGAAAAGACCCATGCAAATGAGGCTCAAACTCATATTCAGGAAAGACTATACGGACTCCCGAGTCTACAGTGTTGTTAGAAACGACATGGACACCATAATGCAACCAGGACCTACCTAGGGCATCCATGTTTTGGTAAGCTCTACCACCAAGTTGCGACACTTCTAGAGCAGATATGACGGTTCTGTGTCACAACCAGATGGGATCGATCCTATATCATAAGAACAAAAGGCAATGAGATGCAATAGTTGGGATGCAATCCTACCCTATATGCTCAAGTTGATTTTTGATTTTTTTTTTTGTTATGGACCGTCAATATATATATATATTTGATTTTTCGAAACTCAATAAAAATTGTCCCAATACCTGATCAAATCCCTCCCATATAACTCCTGGATCACTCTAAATGGTTTTTGGTATAAAGAAACTGATAAAAGGGCCCAAAAAAGTGACAAAAAGAGGCCAAAACGTCTATAAATAGAAGCTGGCAGCTCATTATCACCATTGCTGATTTGGAAATTGAATTTGGAGCCAAAAGACCCCCTTTGCCAAAGATCGTGATTCTGGGAGTTACGGTGGACGAAACAGACTTCTGCTTGGACCAAGTAAGTACAAACTCCCTTGTCTTGCAATTCAATACTTCATTTGTAGTATTTAGGTGTGTTTTGGGGGTGGGCGTCGACCTTAAAAAGGTCGGCCATAGGAAAACACGGCATGTCTAGGGACAACCCGCGGGTACCCACGTGCAGAGCCAAGCCTGCCCGCGGGTACCCGCGACTGTCGCCTCGACAAGCCGCGGGTACCTCCCGCGTGATGAAAAATCATAAACTTAACAAGGTATTGACCCTCATTTTCCTTGGTGATGTTGGCAGGATGTATGTTCAGTGGAGGGAAAGGGAGCACGAGGCCACCAATGAGTTAGTGGCTGCCGATCCGAACGTTATGGCTCTGCTGACGCAGTGTGGTTTGGTGAATTCTTTTTGTGGCCGTTTATGAGCGCACAACCAAGGCCACTGAATGCCCTGGTTGATTACTGGCACCCTAATGCAGAGGCATTCATGCTAGAGGGGAAATCCTTGGTGCCCACCACCGAGGACATTTACTTTTTGACTGGCCTCTCAAGGAGAGGGGAACCAGTCAACTTTCAGACTTTTTCTGCGGGGCCGAGCAAAGTATCGGAGCTGATAGAGGAGTATTGTAAGGCTGGGACCGATCAGAGATCTTCCTCGGTACCCATTAGTAGGATTACCAACCTCACCCTTCAGACTATTTTATTGCTCATTGGGTGGATTACCGGCTCCACAGCCGTGCATCAGGCTTCGCGCGCACAGATGAACTGTGCGATCCAGTGCATGAATGCACAAATTTTCTATTGGAGTACCACACTACTAGAGAGCATGAAGAGTCAGTTGACAACATGGAGACAATGGACACACAGGAACTTCGGGTTTGGGACCATCCTGTGTTCATTTTTCTTCGAGAGAGTTCTGTGTTTTAGTCCTCGACTGACAGTACAAGGACATCTGGCCACTTTCTCCACAATATGCAGATGGGCAGCGTTACTGCCATGACAGGGTGGTGGAAGGACCAGAGTGGCCTTCAATGACGACTTTTTTGCTTGGCTGTCACGGTAGATACCAACTATTGAGGACTACCCATATGCGGGGATCGACTTCTCCAGAGATCCAGTGATACCAGTGCCTCCTGGTGAGGAGCGAGGGGAGATGGGTAAGTTTCCACCTACATAGTTTTTTTGTTTGCATATGTAATTTTTATGTCTTTTTTGATATATATATCATGATTTTGTATACCAGAGTTTTTGATGGGTGAACGTTTATTGCATGCAGATGTGGGACCCGTGCGACTTGCTGACTATGCACGGAACAGGCGTTGCCCACGGCCAGAAGCCACAACTGCCGCCACTGGAGGAGCAACAGTAGCTGGGAACCTCCCAACAGGAGAGGTCGAGAGAGTCCTGAGACGGATTGAGCGGAACTTTACTGCGCTCACTCGCACAGTTCCCATGGCAGAGATAGAGGACCTACCGCCCTCCATGCAGACTCATGTTGTGGGGGCACCTTGGACATGGGTCTGATTGTTTAGGCATTTAGCCTAGGCTGTACATGATTATAACAGGGCCCATAGGCCCTGAGCAGACTTTGAGACTTTTTATGTGCCACGAGCACCTTATTATATATATATATTTTTGAGGGCATAAGCCCGATGACTCGTTATTGTTCCCACTTTTTGAGGTGTTTGTGCCCATCTATGTACTCTGAGGATTTTATGATGTTTATATATGATTTTTTTATCTCTTTTGTGTCTTATGGATTATGTGTACAAAAATGTATTTACATGTTTATGTTCATGATCTTTTTATATGTGAGAAAGATGCCAATCTAAAATGTGATTAGCTAGAGTATCTGTGATTTGATTTGAACTCCTAGGAACATGAAAATTTGTGATATAATCAAAGTTGCGTTCCAAGAGACGTACCCTAAGGAATCGTTGGTGTAAAGTTGGGTCATGTACCCGGTATATTCTGTTTAGCTGCGACACAACTAGTTGATCGTCTAGATAGACCCGGAGACGAGAGATACCCAATGAAAAAGTGTCATGAAGCAACTCAATAACTACACTATACTCATCAACATTATTCGTGGTGTCACCTAAGCATATACCTCCGGAAGATAACAACTGACCCTGTGGTGTAAAGATTACCCAAGCTGCGGAAGCAAGCCTCCGCGTGTGTCAACTAGAACCATCCGCATACCCTATGAACACCTCAGACTCACTTGACATTTTCCATGTTGACGAAAGATAACATCAATGACATGTCCATAACACTTTTTAAAAGAAACGTAAAAAAGTAATAGTACAAAGACTATACATATGTTACAAAAAGTTACCCACAGTGACCTTTCTATGAGTAATACTTCTTGAGGTAGAGCCCATTTCTAGGCTCCGCCCAAGCATTCCCTTCAAAATCGACCAAACGATAAGCTCCCTTCTTTAAAACCTCCTTGATAATGAAGGGTCCGAACCACATGGGTTTAAACTTTCCTGCCCCCAGGGGGTCCTTATCTTGGTCATAGACCAGGACAAGGTCGCCCTCAGAGAAAACCCAAGGATGAATAGACCTATCATATTGACACTTGACCTTATGTTTATGAGCCTTGTTGGCCAGGGCCGCATCGCGATGCTGTTCATCAAGATTCTCAAGGTGTACTAACCGTTCTTCAAGCAGAGAGGTGTCTGGCAATAACTGTACTGCCAATTTCAGAGATGGAATTTGACATTCGATGGGCAAGATTGCTTCCAGCCTGTAAACGAGTTGGAAAGGTGAGAAACCAGTTGCAGTCTTAACTAATGTTCGGTAAGCCCATAATGTCGAGTATAACATCAAATGCCAGTTTGACTTGGCTGAGTTGATAGTTCATTGTAGAATAGTCTTAAGAGTTTTGTTTACAACTTCTACCTACCCATTGGCTTGGGGGTAGTAAGGTGATGAATGTTCCTACCGTAACCCAAGCTTTGAAATTAACTCGGTCATCATTTGATTATGAAAGTTACTACCATGATCAGTGACAATCTCTCTTGGGACGCCGAACCGTGCTATAATCTGGTTGAATAAGAAGAGACCTCTAGTCTCTCCATCATATTTAAATGTTGGCATAGCTTCGACCCACTTAGTGACGTAGTCGACAGCTACGATGATCTAGCCGTGCCCCCTTGTTGACGGGGGGTTGCATGTAGTGTAATCAATCCCCCACTTAGTGAAGGGATCAACTGTGATGGAAGGAAACATAGGAGCTGGATGTGCCCTCATCTTCCATGAGAAGATTTGGCACGGATGGCACTTCTTGACCGACTCGATACAATCTTTGATAAGTGTGGGCCAGAAGTAACCTGCTCGTAAAATATTTTGGGCTGTTGCCAACCCGGATAATTAACCGCCACAAGCTCCTATATGACAGTTGTTGAGCACTATGACGGCCTCCTCATGAGTGAGACATCGACGCAAGATGCAGTCTACACCTCTCCGATACAACGTATCATTGAGTATGAGATAGTTCTTATCCCGATGGCATATCTGCCGACGCTCATCACGAGAAGCAGAGGTGGGGCACTTCAAAGTCTGGAGATAGATCAATATATCTCTGTACCAGGGGTCTGAAGATTCAATCAAAAACATATCCCCCCAGATAGGTGATTCGTCGGGCACAACGTCACCTGACTCAACCGGAAGTTCTGAAATAAGTTCTGCGAAAACCAACGACTTCTTGGACTTTGCTGAAACAAAGTCTAAGTAAAATTCTTGAAGGATTACCATCCATCTGCTGATTTTTCCACTGATAACTCGTCGTGTCAACATGTACTGGAATGGATTCATGAGGGCAACGACAGTGGTCTTGCAAAACAGAACATAGTGATAGAATCGTTGAACAACATGAACTGCTGCCAACGCAAGTTTTTTTGAGATGGGTATAATTAAGTTCCAGTCCTACGAGGCCTCGACTCAGGTAATAGATCACGTATTCAGAAAATGAATCATCCTCCTGAACTAAAACCATGCCTATGGTTGACTCTGCGGCAACCAGATATAATAATAAGTCTTTATTATAATTAGGTGGTCGTAGCAGAGGCGCGGTAGTGAGGGTGTGTTTTAATGCATCGAAAGAGCGTTGAGAAGATTCGTCCCAGAAAAAGGGAACATCTTTCTTCAGTAAACGCATACAGCCCTTGGTGATTTCAGCATAGCTGGCGATGAAGTGTCGTAAGAAGTTCGCCTTGTCTTGAAGGCTTTGAAGTTGTAAATTGTGCATGGGGGGGGCAACTGGGTTATTGCCTCCACCTTAAGAGGATCCACCATGATCCCTGTTGTTGATACAATGAAACCTAACAAACGTCCTGACGTGATGCAAAAGATGCACTTGTTGGGATTCAAGCGAATCCTGAAGTAGCGACAACGTTCGAAGATTAGTCTGAGGTGCATAGGATGATCCTTCCGCTTGCGAGAGCATGATGCTAAGTCCTCTAGATAGGCCTCGACTATATGTTTGAGGTCGTGAAACACAAAAGACATGGCCCGCTGGAAAGTGGATCCAGTATTCTTGAGACCAAAAGGCATCTTACGATAGGCAAATGTACCCCACCGACAAATGAATGCCATTCTATTTTGGTCCTCAGGTTTGATTTGGATTTGATTATATCCTGAAAAACCATCCATGAACGAAAAGGCTTCACAACCGGCGCATTCATCAATGATCTGATCGATGAATGGGGCTGGATAATTATTTTTTGGACATGCCTTATTCAAATCAAGGAAATCGGTACATACACGAATCGTGCTTTGTTTTTTATTGACGGGCACGGGGTTTGACACCCACTGAGTCAAATGAATCGGGTAAATGAACCCTGCCTTGAGCAATTTCTCAACCTCAGTCTTGATGGCTGCTGCTTTCCTAGGATTGACTGGACGAATTTTTTGTCGAACAGGCTTAGCATCAGGATACGTTGTGATTTCATGTTCAACTATTTTCGGATCTATGCCTGGCATTTCCTCATAAGACCAGGCAAAAATGTCGCAGAATTCTTTGAAAAGATTTGTGTAAATCTGAATCTCTTCGGAGGAGAAATCCGCTCCGACGAAGACATTCTCCACGACGCAAGGGTTTCGGGAGATGTTGATAGGTATAGTGGCAGTGATAGTCGCCATATTTCCCTCAGCATAAATTTCCTGTGTATCTAAGAGGTTAATGTGACATGGCTGATCTCCCGTCATGGTGATAGTGAATTCTCCTGCCTCGATTCGGCTTAACTCTGGGAGGAAATATGATCTGTGATGAAGATCTTCCCAAGGTCTGTCCAGACTAGTCATTGCTTCGATTACTGCTTCGTCCAAAGGCAAGACTAAATCTAACGAATCGATGTTGGCAAGAGAACCCTGAGCCCAGATAGGCTCTAGAGGTGGATCCAACTCTTGTGCGGGAGTTGGATCAGGAGTGGATGAAGCTTGCTGGACTAAAGAGTACGCTACTTCAGCTGCTGACAAGGGCATGGACATGCCGGAGTGCCCTGTCTCATCCATCGTAGCTGACGGGGAAGGAAGAATCCATGGATCCTGAAAGTAAGTCGTGCGGAACGACGAAACATGAAAAATCTCAGCCTTGTGGTGATTCGATATAAACTTGACATCGTTATGAGGAGGTGGGTAATCGAAAGTACCCATCAAAGATGGGCACAACCCCACTCCTACGTTAACAACACCGGCTTGAGGATTATCAATCATGGGAACCGTGGATGCCCCCAAAGCTGGGTTAGGTCTAGAAAAGGACAATTGATCAATGGTCACTATCCGGCCTTCATGTGGAAATAATAAGACTCGGAAAACTGTAGCAACCGCAGCTTGCATAGCATAAGTCCAACTACGACCTAACAAGAGATTGTAGTCGAGGGGGGCATCAACTACCTCTACTTCGACGAACACAGTCTTCCCTCCTAACTGCACAGGGAAAGAAGGAATGATGCCATGTGGTCGGAAAGAATGATCGTCGAATGCAGTGAGGAGAGTAGGTGATGGAGACAACTTGGACTGACCAATGGCTTTCCAGCATACTAACGACATAACGCAAGTCGAAGCGCCGTCGTCGACCACCGTGCGGAAGATATTCCGTGTAAAAGTTTTCGTGGGATGAGCCACTACTATCTGAAATGCAACGTGGTAAGGCAGACGAGGTTTCAAGTCAGTCGTATCCAACATGATGGTACCCGGGTTACAAGTCTTAGTAGAGCCTAAAGCAGTCAACAAGGCTTTCCTCTGAGTAGGGAAACTTTGGAGAACCTCCAAAGTGGACATAGCACAAGGGGTTTGGGATAAATCTTCCACCACAGAGTAATTCTAGGCAGCCCTTGCATTTGGATTGTGAGAAGCTTTCTTAAACGCACCTTTTGGAATGTGTGTCATCGTTTCTCCCAACGTCTTCTCAATCTGTAGAGGAAGAGATGGGAGTTCGGCTTCTTTGCCCTTCGCAGAGGCATTTGGTTTACTATATTCGTGCGCTGTAGTCGTTATTAAAGCATCACCCCTAACCATATATACGTTCGTGGATGAGGAATTGTTTGGAGGAGGGTAGGTTTCCTGGCTGCCCCCTTCGGCACTTGTAGAGGCCTGAGTTAAATTTTTCCCATGCTAAAAGTGATTAGTAAACACGGCTTGTTGCTACTGTGTGACAAACTTTCGGGCCTCTACAAGTCGAGGACACATATGGGTTGGGTGGTCTTCCGCACACAAGTTGCACAAATACCTCGCCTTTCATTTTTCCGTGGTGCCCTTGCTAGCATTATCAGTGGGTTTTTTATCCCCCTTACCCTTATTGCATTGTTTTTTCTTCCCTTCAGGCTGCTGGGTGGCCTTTGGGTTAGTCGTCTACACGGAGTGTACTTCCGATGTTTGGGTAGGAGGAGTAGCCAAAGCAGTAGTCTAGCTGGCCGCTGAGTGTTGTATAGATAACTATTGCAATTGTTTAGTCAATTTCTCAACGAGATTAGTTTGTGTGGAACCGACAATACCATCGGCATGTGGTCCCGCTCTCTGTCTAGTTTTATCCAATATTGATCGTGGAGCATCCGGCAGGATGTTGTATAATAAACCAGACTGAGAATAGATGAGCTCAAACTGTTGATCCCTCATGATGGCATCTTCTTCGGAGAAAACTCTTGAAGTCGCGACGTCCTTGGATAATTGTGGGACTAAAGACTTAAGGAACCACTCTAGCAGGAATGTTGGTGGGACTGGTACTTTGATTAGGCTCTTTTGGCATCTCCACTCTCAGATATGATCAGAGATATGGTCTGTTGTCTTCTGTTCGAAATTGGCAAGCAACTCTGTGCCAGCGTCGTATCTCACAGGTAACTGGAAATGGTTAAGGAAGGCCATCGCCCGTTTGCCAAAAGAAGAATATCTGGAGCGATCAAGATTGATGTACCATTTCACGACACTCCCGATAAGAGTGCGTTGAAACAATCGCAACTGGACAAAGTCATCTTTCAATGAGTTAGATGAACACCAAAGATGGAAAGTAGTCACGTGATCACCTGGATCTTCATTAGGCTTGGCCTCAAACTTTGGAATGTCTGAAGGCAACTTCATTGGCATAGGAGGCCAATGTGGATCGTGACAGATAGGATCATTTAACGACCTTGTCAAATATAGCAAGTGTAATGTCACCAGGAATGGTAGTTTGGGTTACTGCTGATAGCCTGGTAAAAAGGGTCCTGGAGTTTGACTGGCACCAGGTTGCCAGGAAAAGTTTGGCTGCTGGCCCGGATTCTGGTAGAAACCATGGCCCTGACCAGCGTAAGGATTTTGCATCTGTGTAGACATCATTGGCTGATTCCCCATGAAGGACATAAGATGTTGGGCATTCATCGTGTTTGACGGACTTTGGGAAGGATTACCCCATACCGGTCCTGACGGGAGAGGCATAGAAGTCTATCTGGGGTTCCATTGACTGTGGAAAGAATTACCCCATAACGACATTCCAGAGGAAGGAACGGATCCTTGTCCTGAGTTCCAAGGTCCTGGTATATGTGCCCCCGGTGCAGGAATAGTACCCCGTGCCAGAGTAGACTGTCCAAATATGGGAGTGCCCCCAGATGGGAAAGCATTGGATGCGAAAGTGTTGTTACCAAACATCCCGTTCCAAACAAATGGTGACGAACCTACCGACAGAGTTTGTGCAGGTGTTCCTTGACTACCGACTCCAAATGAACTTGTGTGTGCAGGCTGCCCGGTGGACTGCTGATGCAGACCACCAAGCGAAGGGGACGAAGGAGAGATGTGACCTCCAGCGTAAGGAAAAGCATTGAAAGGGACAAGAATTCCCCCAAGTTGACCTTGCAGAGGAGCGTTAGAGCTCCCTTCCCCCAGACCCAAAGTCTGTAAGGTGGAGTGAGTGAGTGCAGGACTTGTGCCCGAACTAGGCATACCGTATGAAAATGGAGGGCCTGTCGCACTAGGTGTGAAGGGAGGTGCGGCCGTTGCGATAGATGGGGACGGTCCACTGTGCGACGTAGTTGTGGTCGAGACCATAGTGGCTCGGACCGTCGACGACAAGTTAGGAGATGCTTCTCCTGTGGTAGCAACTGTGATGGGAATAGAAGAATTCCCAGAGGAAGTAATAGCGTTTGTGTCCATAGCTGTGTGAGGCACTGACAGACGTTCGTAAAATTGAATTGGCACAATAACTTGCGGCCAAGTATCAGTGGTTGGGGTTTCAACCGAACCAAGATTGGCAGTTGATTCCTCCGGGAGTTGTTCGGGCACAATGGTTTGTAACCCGGTTGCTTCTAAAGACCCTTGTTGGTCTATCTTCCGCCTCAATGGTGGCGGGGGTGGCTCCAGTATAACCGACGACAGACCCAAAATCCTTCATGACCGATGGAGATCTGAATCCTCCACTGTGTGAGAAGATCCACGACACGCTAAGGTATTCTACACGTTCAAACAGTAACACACACTAAAAAGAAGCCCCTAAGAGATAAGACAAGCAATCACTAACTATTTTGAAGAACAGTTACAACAACCAACACTAGAGAAACTTACCGGTGCAAGTGCAACTCAAGAACGGAAGCACCCTCCAGGTATACTCTGTAAAGCGTGGCCCGATGTCTGTCCTAGGTACCATAGTATACCCCCACAGTCACCTGTGTATGTCCCTAAAAAGATTAGCAACTAGTTTGCTAGCACGCGAACAGTCACCAGGCGGGTACAGTCGATAGTCGGGTAGACCAGAATGAGCAGGGTATCAAGGGCATTGAGAGAAAATGGTTCGAAAGACAACTGAGGACCTCGAATGGATTCGAGACCCATGAATCCCCGTGGCAAATGAAAACGACGGAATCCCACAACAAATCCTCGATATGTGTTCTCCACTACGCTTGGTCCGGCTTTGGAGGGGTTATCTCCGCTACCTTTCCTTACGCGACCTCGTGTTTATCCCCTGTGTTAGAGGGGGGTCCCGGATAACTTTCACGAAACTGGACTTCTACACTCCCTATCACAGACTTCAATGTTTGGTTTTGAGTGGCCTCAGAGAGTTTACTCTCCAACCTATTCCAAGGCCCTAGTCCTGAGCTAGTATATGAACCCTACAAACAAAAAGTATAATAGATTTTAATTAGTGTTTCTTTTATGGGATTTTTTACGTCACAAGGTATGAAGGTGAAACTGATGATGTGTAAAGACTCAAAGCAAAAACGAATGAAAAATGCTGGAAACAAAAGACTTTCACTGAAATGCAAAAATCAACAACTTTTCGCAAAGAAAGACTTCTTTTCTTTTCAATCTTTCTAAGATTTCATGCAGCAAACATAAAGGAATTTCGCTCGACTACGAGCTACTTATGCTCTAAATGCACTGCAAAAACTTATGAACAAAAGACTTCTTCCTAGCTATTGATGCAACAACACAATCTTCAAACAAAGAAGAAAATGAAAAAGAGATATATTTTTTTTTATTTGAGTGCTAAATGAAGCAACAAGGGAAAAATGCCGACAAGCACAAAACCAAGAAAACAAAATAAAATTCTGGATTAAAGCGCAGATCGCAAAGAAACATAGCAAAGACACACAATGGCAATCAAGAAAGCACCGATTCTTACGCTTGTCTAAAAACCATAAAACAAAATTTTTCTTTTTTATCTTTTCTATCAAACATCAACTAAGAAAAAACAGGCTAAGGATAAGAGGCCCTAACCTACTGACTGTGCAACCCTAGACTCAAACCCCTGAGAGGAACACTTCTCACTATAGGAAGGGATGACTGCCCCACTCTGAATGGAAATCAACCTATCAAGCCCGCTACTGTCACTGAAACAACACGCGTGCAAACGCGTGCTGACCTACAACAGCACGCGGGTACACGCGGGCTGCACTTGCACAGGCCGCGTGTATGTATAAACTCTAAAACAAAACCAAACACATGCAGCCCAGACCTGGAAAAGGCCTCTGGTATTGACAACCAGGGTCTCTTGAAGGCTTGGATGCTTCCTTCTAACAGAAAAGAAAAACAATTGCAAGAAATAACAAAACGCAATAAAGCAAACTGAAAAAAGACCATGAACCAGCAAGACTCATACAGGATTTAGAAAGCCCCCTGAGAATGTATAATTCTAACAGGGAAGAGGAGGAATGCCTCTCAAGCTTTCTGACTCCTACATGCTACTAAAATCTCTACATCTAGTATTTAAACGCGGGCTGTAGAAGGTTAGGGCATGGTTTACACGCATGCAGGCCTTCTGCAGGCCACATGTACCTCTGTGTGTCCCGATAATTATTGTCAAGAAACAGTCAAGGAAAAAAATGGTATCAAGAACCAGGTTCCCTGCTAGCTCTGACCTAACAAAAAATAGACAAACAAAGAAACAGAAAATCTAATCCTTTAAACTACCCAAAAACCTCAACTAAATCTGGAAACCCTAAGACTATTGTCCCCAGTGGAGTCGCCAATTCTGTTGTTGGGAAATAATACCCTACGGACTAGCAAGCTAGGGTTAGACTTGCATGCAGATCATGACCTTAAAGAAATCACTTTTAATCTACCACCCCAAAACCTAAAACCCTTTTTTCGCATACAAGCATGGAAAGAACCTACTAACCTTTTTACTGATGTTTGGTGTAGATCCTCCATTGCACTTTGTCCGCTTTCTTGCACTGCTCCTTCCAAAGTTAACCTGCAATCAAGACAAAACACTACCCATGCATTCTATTTTTCTACTTGAGGGTTAGAGATTAAGCATAAATCGAATAAATCATATATAACTCATGCATTGGGATGGGAAAAGTATTCTTTATTATTTTCAAGATGAATCAACTTACAATCAATGTTGAGATCGACCATCGTTCCTTGATCCTGATCCTGGGCTCCTCCTCTTCTTTGTCCTCCAACTGCTTTGCTTTAATTCTCCTTAAACTTGAGGAAAGGATAAAGGGTTGGGACAAATGGATTCGACAATTGGGCAGAGTTTCTTTGCTATAATTTTCCTCTTCCAAATAGTACCCCTACGCCTTCTTTTATAGGCTAGAAGGAGCTAGGGTTTTGGATGAACCCTCGGCCATGCATGGCTGAGAGTTTCAGTTAACTGACCCATAGCTTTTTGTCCCATCGGCAAATTTCCCGTTTTTGTGCTTTGTTAGGTAAACGCAGGCTGTAGTAGGCCTGCCAGTGTTCCAATGCGTGCAGTAGTAGGCCTGCCAGCATTCCAACGCGTGCAGTAGTAGGCTTGCCAACGTTCCAACGCGTGCAGTAGTGAGTTAGGGCATGTGTCACTTGATTTAAGAGGATTTTCAAGAGTTTGTTTAGCATGGCTTTGGCAAGGAAGGGATATGAGTTGGCCTGATACCAGGTAAGCATGTGTGGTTCAATTTAGGGTTATAACAGATGCCCCCTAATGTGTGAGGTTAGAAGAGCATATGATGGCCGAAATACATTACCAATCCTTCACCAATCTGTACTGATGTGCTGAACGAGTGAGCCCAAGGATCAAGAATCAGGAGGTGCCATCTGCAAAATAACAAATGTCTCATCGAGGCGGGCATACCCATGCTTGGGATAAAATAGAACCATGGCTACCAATCAAATACACTGTAGATCCATGTCAAATAACTATAAAGAGTAGCCGCGAATAATACACAGCGGAGCTACATCTCGAAATCAGAAAGATATACATATAAATCATCCATCTCCCAGAAGCTGATTCGGCCTGATGGCTATACTTCAGAGCTCGAGCAACAACTTCAAAATCTTCTAAACTTTGATAGGAGTGTAATATGAGTGTACGACTGCACTACCCAGAGGTCTTCGACAACTCGTCGTTTATGGAATTGATAATCTTGATGATCGGACTGAAGGCTTCAGTGATTTCAAACAAAGACTCGATTGGACATTCAGGATGGCCGGGTATGCGGACAAGAGACATGTTGCAGAGGGGCCGACTCAGGCTCAGTGACAAACTTCCCTTGGATAATAGCATGACAAGTGATAAGACTCAGGCAACATATCTATTAATCATAAGTCTACGAAGCAGGAGGCAACACAAAATCTCCATTTGTTTGGAAGAGTAACCAAACAGTGGAGGACACAACTCTATATAGTGAGCAAAGATTCCTAAGGTCGCACTACATCCCATAGTCTGATGAATCAAATGGACAGATGTGGTTTATCCAAGGGCGACTCATTATGCTGCCAATAAAGAAAATACTTTTCCCATCCTCTTTTTGGGGTATATTTGATTTTTTTGTTCTGTTTGATAGTTTTTGAAAAAGAATAAAGGAATATTACGTTACAATGGATGCACGAGTTCAGAAAACATACAAGCTCAAGGCACAAGGAAAAGACTGATGTTCTAGGGAAACGATACTTGGGAAAAATACTCCTGTGGCCAAAGGTGTTAAGACGTAGAAGCAAACTGTTACAAGGCTGATGGGTAAGGTATGCAAATGCGGTTGATAGAACACACAATGGTAACATCCTTCGATGTAAGTTTAACGAGCCCAGAGAAGGTAAGCTCGATGGTTTTTCATATTTAGAGAGTCTAAAAAAAACATAAAAGGAGACTCCATTGGGGTACCTTTTTCGACAATAGTCTAATTGGTTCGAAAATGGGATAAACTAGTGTTTGCACCCAATTCATCACTAGGTGAGAAAATTAAGAGTGCTTACATGCCCAGTTGGGCTCTGCTAGGCATGACAGCTGTGAAAGGAAAGGTTAGAAAGAAAAACAACAAAGCTATTAACAAGAATTAAACTAAAACTAATAAGAAATATGAGCATATAAAACAAATGAAAAATAGAGACAAATGGACCAATATCACCAATGTATAAGCTGATCTATTGATGAAATCCAAAGGCACAAGGAAGAAAGAGGACTTGGGTCCCTTCTTTCTCCAATGGAAGGCTCTTGAGGCCCTCAAAGCTTTCTCTCCTTACAATGAAAATATGAAAATGTGGGTGAAAGAACTCCAAGATTATTCACTCAAGTGAGGGGTGAATAGCTCTATGAAATGCAGCTTGTGATGTTTATTGCCAAAGAATGAGTCCTTAGCAATCTCAACAACATAACAATACAAAGAATTCCTTGAGAAAATGGTGGTTATTCATGGCTTTTTATAGCCCAGCATTGGGACATTATGTAACCTCTTTTGAATGTGAAAAGGGGCTCTTTAGGGCTCAATTAGGTCTTTGACCAGCCCACCATGAGGATTGAGCTCGGATTTGGTGTCAAATCGGCTTGGGAGCTGATCCATTAGTGGTTGGGAGGCCGACCAATTTCAATAAATGCGCCATTTAGCAGGCGCGTGGGTTTTTCGCCAAACAGCCGCGCCTTGTGCACATATGCGCGCTTTGTATGTTGCTGTTACGTACATGCACGCGCGCGCCCAGATGATGTAAAGCACCTTTCAAATTTTTGGTCATTTGTATAGTTTTTTTGACCCTTTTGCAATGCTGAGGAATTAATCTTGTGCCATGAATGATGTTTTTCTATTTTGACGATGCGGAGTTCTTGTTGCCATGTGCGGAAGAAATTTCAGTGATAACAGATGCCCCCTAATGGATGAGGTTAGGAGAAAAACATATAGCCGAAATCCATCAATGTTTCTTTGACTGAGAATGGTGTTGTAAGGGAGAGCAAGAGTGGGACCGTGTAGAGAAATCCTTTGGAGAAGAAAGGAACCTGTAGAACCCGACCTTCTACAAGGTGCGTAACAATATACAAGTGTGTACAGACGAGGCGGGCATGCCCCATGCTCGTATGATGTAACTCTGAAAAAAGATGATGTAAATGTTGGTGTAGACAAATGCAGCTCCCTCGGGGGCGGAATGAGAAAGGCAGAAGACAAGTCTGCAAAGGAACATACTCTGAACCATAGGTAATGGTCGCGGAAAATAAACAGTGACGGTGATGTGGGCGTTGGTGGCCCTACCAAGTTCAGAGGTCTTCGGAAACTGATAAGAAAAATTGCAATAGTCGCAAAGTAAGATCCACCGCAACATGAGAAAGTGTTGGCATCGAATGTTATGGGGGTCAACGACATCAGGGAGCAATGGTGTTTCCCCCTGTGCCATCCGAGATCTCTCATTAAATGGAAAATGAGAATCAATATACTGTCGCCCTTCTGGAAAATTGTGCTGATGTCGACAAAAGGGGGACGCGACTCCCAGAAGCAAAGGGCTTCACAGAATCTACTGTGGTGAGGAAGTGGCAGAGGTACATGGATGAAGTCAAGAAGTGGGAAGGCTCAAGACTACTGTTGGTTGGAGAATGTATGAGACAAACAGTGGCTGCAACTGTGTGACAAGGTCGAGTGTCAGGGGGATACCAAGACCGAGGATAAGTTATGCCAGAGGCGGGACAAGGTGAACAAATTCAGAGGGTATAGGGAAGTGATCTGGGTAGTATTCTGAAGATATAGACGATGCCGACGAGGGTGGATGAGAAGTAATTCTCCAACCAAGGGTGACATGGGTTGCGTGTGGCCAAAAAAGGAAAGTAGGTCGCCAATGGTGACGACAAAAGTAAAGACTGGGAATAAAAGGCGTTTGTACAATAAATAATGAATAAATGTGGGAAAGATGTACAAAATACAGAAATGGGTGCCCCAGTGTGAAATGAGTGCCCCAGGGAGGGTAGAAATTTCTGGGAAAACTGATGAAGGGTGGGGGCCCCATTGGCGAGTTTCTGTATGAGGTAGGTGAAATGCAGATAGGTTCGCAGATGGGCAAACTGATGGTGGATGAAATGGTGGGTTCGTGATCCTGCGGAGGTGCAGGTAAAAATAACGTAATCATGAAGCGATGATCTGGGAGTCCATATGGGAATCTAGAAAAAAATGAGAAAAATAAGTATGTGGTTGATCTGCAACATGATGAAAGACTACCGAGACTCCCATCCCTAAAGGGCGATGAAGAACAGCATGAGTGTCATAAGTGCCAAAAGGTGCTATGAATGGGACAACTCATGTGGGTGAGAATGCTACCGGGTGACAGTACTGAAGATGCAACTGGAGGTGTGAGTACTACAGAGCTGGGAATGGGTATCCTAAAGGCCAATATCAGAGGGTGTGACTGGAAATGTAAATGAGATACAATGGGACAGACTACATGCCAGTGCTGAGTATATACCTGAAGGAGTGATGTGGAGAGATGCTGATCAAGTACCTGCACATAGAACAACCAAATACCCAAAGTGAACAATATCTGAAGAGAATCAAAGATATGAGCATATATTTGACAAATGTGACTATGCACGTGCGTACCTGACCGTGATATGGAAAAAAGGCGCCCCGGGGGCCTAGGATGAAAAGTGACCCAGGGACAGCTGTGATGTAGGTGGCGGGACGCTGATCCCGTGGCTGAAGATGGTTCGAAAAATGGACGCCATGGGCTCCCGGAATGGTGAGTGGAAGTTTGGAAAAAGGCCTATATATAGCTGTAGGGCCCACATTGCCACCTCATTTGTACCTGCTACTACAGTGAGTTTTCGAGCAGATTCAGAGGATATTGAGTGATTCTGGGAGAACGAGGTACTCGATCGATGGCGTGCGAGTTTCAGGTTAGTGGTCTAATCATCCTGCATAGCTATAGGTTTCCAATTTTTGGGTAGGGTAGGTACGGGGGGTCGTACGGGGGTTTTGGGGGGTTTTTGATAGGGTGTGGGCCCCAATGCGCGGGCGACTCAGTGGAAGGCGCGCATGCATGCGTGCCTGTACACTGAATACGTGCGCATTAATGCACGTGTGTAGGAATTTAAGGCGCACCCTAGGGGTGCACCTGTGGGGTAGACAGGCGCGCATGAGTGTGCGCATGTGGGGTGAACAGGCACGCTCATGAGCGCGCCTATGGGTATGACAGGCGCGCCCTAGTGCACGCCTGTTTTGTGAACAGGCGCGCTCACGAGCGCGCCTGTGGGAAAAATAGGCGCGTACACATGTGCGCCTATTTAGTGAACATGTGCGCATGTGTGCACGCCTGTGGGTGGTAAAACTGCACCTTTGAGGCAAGGTTTCATGGTAAAAAAATTAGCTTATTTGATGTATTGGATGATTACCTAAGCTAATATAGGAATCTGGGTTATGTGCAGGTGGCGAGCAGTGATCATGGATGTACGGTGGTGTGAGAGAGACTGGTCACAGCTACGAGATGCTGTGGCCAATGCACAACCTGTAGTTCGAGCGGCTTTAACAACCAATGGGTTGCTAAATTTCTTTGAGTGCCCGTTGATACGGGCACAAGAGTATTTTCTCTAGTTTCTGATCGAGATGTGGAGCCCAGATTAGCACTGCTTCCTCGTGCGAGGAGAGAAGATCCCCTTCACTACGGTGGAGGATGTCTACTTCTTGACTGGGATCCCCTTCCGGGGAACACCATTGCCGATTGCTCCTGTGCTGCCGAGAGACACTCATCTGCGGACTATCGCCGAGCGATATTGATCAGGCGAGCACTACATGACCGGGACGTCAGTGAGCATCAGTGGGATAGATGCCCTGTTGCATCGTTGTATAGCAGCGATGATAGTTCGGGTGTATGGATCTCGAGAGACCCACCGGATCAGCGGTGGTGAGATGTTTTTGATGGAGAGGGTCATGGCGGGCCGTGAGCGGTTCGCCTGGGGTTTGACCTTGCATGTGCGGATGATTGCGCAGCTGGACCGTTGTCGGTCCATAGGCACCGGGGAGTTTGCTTTTGGCTCCATCCCGGTGGCCTATTTCTTGGAGAGGGTGCCGATGCTGTGCCCGAGGGTGCTACTAGAGGCACCAGGGGTACGAGAGCTGCGCCTGAGGCGGTGGTATCATATTTTGGTTCGCCACAATGGTGGTGAAGGCGGGCACTACTTTACTGCGCAGGTAGCGCAGATATGGCGGCAGATGCTGCAAGTTATACTCCAGTTCCCCTATGCTGGGGTGGACTTCCGGGGGGACCCGGACATGGTGTTGCCTCCTGGGGAGGTGTTCGACCAGCGAGGTATGTTGTGTAATTGCGTGTTTTGATTTATGCTGTGATTTTGATATACCAGGTTATATGTATGATGTATAGATACTGATATGATCTGTTGTTTCTTGTTTTGTGCATGTGCAGATTTGGCACCTCGCGGGCGCGAGGTGGAGTTGTACAAAGCACCAGCGTAGCGAGAGCGGGAGAGACCGCTGCATGGAGGGAGGCATCCGAGGGATGAGGCTGCTGGACAACCAGCAGGGCCCGAGAGACCGGCGCAGAGGCGCCGTTTTTATGACCCTGGTGCGGGGCCATCACATGCTCCTCCGGTGGCAACCGGAGGAGATCTGGATGATATACGCCGTCGTTTTGAGACGCTGTTTCGGGATGTGCCTGAGGGAATGTAGATTCATATCCAGGACGAGGAGTTCCTGGAGCACATTATAGGGTTACCGCCACCATGGCGGTCCATCATGCGATGAGAAGCTGTGCTCGTCGCCATGACTAGTGGACGCCTGCCGCCGGGGCAGGAGGGTCCTGCAGGTGCGCCGCCACCACTGCCTGGGGAAGGTAGGGGTGGGCCACCACCTCCTCCTGAGGGAGGGGCAGCTGGGGGTGCGATAGAGGCACCCTGATTGTATCATGTATTTTGTATACAGTTTTGATAGGCTGGTGAGCCGATTTTTGTACCGGGATGTGGCACGGGCCTGAGGGCCGATGTATTTTTGTTGTATATAAACATTCAGATGGCCTGAGGGGCTCACATATATATATATGAGTATACATGTTTTTTGAGATCCAAATGTGTTGTACATGTTTTTTTTGTGTTGATGTTGATGATGTTGGATTCTATCTATATGTTGTGACAGGATATATGGGATGTTTTATGTATGTGTAGCTTGATGTGATATATGCCAATCTAGCACCATGTTAGATATTTCATCTGTTGTTTGATTCAATTCTCTGGGAATATGTGTATATGTAATGGAATCAAAATGTCGATATAATAATCTAACCTGCAGGTATTTGCGAAAGAGGCACGGATCGCGTACACGGTACACATTGTTGAGCTGAAGAACGACTAGCTGGGAGTCGAGGAAAACGCTAAGGTGACGAATATGATGATGCTGGGTGTCGGTCAGGAGGCCAATAACAACAGTGTATTCGGCTTGGTTAATGGTTGCTGGTCCTAAACATATGCCGCTGGAATGTAGCATTTCATGTGAAGGGGTGTAGAGAGCCCAAGCAGCCGAAGCGAGATTTTGTGTCCAACAGCTGGCGCCGTCGGCGTAACCAATGTGGTAAGCTAGTGGAGGAGTCATCTGTCAACAACACAAAGGATAGTTTAGATGAGGGAGAAAAAAGATTAAAAACGCTAGAAAAAATAACCTAAAGTAGTTGGACTACGTTTAAGCATAAAATTTCTTAAGGTATAACCCATTGACAGGTTCTTTGAGTGCGAGGCCTTCGGGGGAGGCCAGGATGTATGCGCCTTTGGTGAGGCAATGTTGGATGATGTAAGGGCCATGCCACAGTGATTCAAATTTTCCGTGGCCAAAGGTATCATGGGAGATATCGTAGGCGAGGACGAGGTCGCCTTCGTGAAATGAGCGAAGGTTGACATGGCGATCAAAGGTAGCTTTGGATCATTTTTTGGCTACCTCATTGTTCTGCAATGAGGATCGACGATCCTCATCCAAAGACTCCAAGTTCAGCAAGCGCTGCTCCATTGGAGTAGTGTCAGGTAAAATCTCAATTGCGGTGCGAAGGGTGGGAATTTCGCACTCGATGGGAAGAGTTGCCTCGATCCCATGGACTAAATGAAATGGTGTGAAACCTGTGGCGATCTTCACTGCCGTTCGATAAGCCCATAGTGTGGAAAATAACATATGATGCCAATTGGTTTTATGTTTATTGACTGTGCGCTGTAACATGGTCTTGAGGACTTTGTTCACTGCCTCGACCTGTCCGTTTGACTGAGGGTAGTATGGTGAGGCAAACTCATGAGAGAAGCCTAACCGAGCTGAGAGTTCGAAGAAGATCTCATTCTCAAAGTGTTTCCCGTGGTCGGAAACGAGTTGGAGTGGTACTCTGAACCTGGATATGACGTGATTGAAGAAAAAATGCACTGCAGTGTCAGTGGTGTTGTTGAAAGTGGGCATAGCTTCAACCCATTTGGTGAAGTAATCGACAGCGACAACAATGTATTTGTGACCATTGCTGGAGGGGGGATTACAAGTCATAAAGTCAATGCCCCATTTACAAAAGGGGCCTGTAGTAATGACAGGGTGAAGAAGAGCGGGGGGAGCGCGAGATTTGTTGGCATAGAGATGACATTGCTCACATCGTTTCACGACATGAATGCAATCCTGAAACAGGGTAGGCCAAAAGTAACTGGCCCGGATAATCTTTTGAGCTGTGGCGATGCCCAAAAGATGGCCCCCACAGGCACCACTATGGCAGTCGTTTAAGACTCTGTCGGCCTCGTCAATAGTCAGGCAGTGACGAAGAATGGTGTCGACGCCCCGCCGATATAGGATGTCACCGATGAGGAGATAGTGGGGGGCCTGATGGCGAATGCGTCGATGATCATCTCGTGATAGGTGATTACCGAACTTTTGAGGTCGGAGGTAGACGAGAAGGTCACCATACCAAGGATCATCAGAAGCGATGTAAAAGAGATGTTCGTCAGGAAAGTCAGTATTGACGGGGGCACTGGGTGTGTCAGAGAGAAGGGCCGTGACAAGTTCGGTGAGAATGAGGGCCTTCTTACTCTTGGGTGTTGAGAACTCAAGGTCGTATTCCTGTAGGATAATGATCCAGTGAGCGAATTTTCCGTTAACTTGGTGACGACTGAGCAAATATTGCATAGGGTTGGAATCTGCGATGACCTTGGTGGTGCGAAGCAGAATGTAATGGCACAGTTTCTGAACTGCAAGGACAACTGCAAGAGCAAGTTTCTCTTCATGTTTGTACTTCAGGGGTGGTCCTGAGAGGTTCTTACTTACGTAGTAAATGACGTGTTCATGATTGTCATCTCCGAGCTGGACGAGGACGCCGACTACTGATACAACTGATGCTGATACGTAGAGGATGTAGTCGCGATTGTAGTCAGGTGAACAAATCAAAGGTGTATTGGAAAGTGCTGCTTTAAGATCGTCAAACGACTGTTGGGCATAGTCGTCCCAATGAAAAGGGATGTCGTGACACAGTAAGCGAAGGAAACCATGTGCGCGTATAGAGTAATCGGGAACAAAGCGCCTCAGAAAGTTGGCTTTTCCCTGTAGACTCTGTAGTTGTCGTAAATTCCGAGGCAGTGGAATTTCGGTGATGGCTTGGACTTTGAGGGGGTCCACGGTGATACCGCTTTGTGAAACAATAAAACCGAGAAGGCGTCCTGTGGTGACGCAAAATACACACTTGAGAGGGTTCAAGCGGATGTTATATTGACGACACCTTTGAAAGATGATTCGTAAATCATTGAGGTGTTGGGTGCATTTCTTGGATCGAGCGGTGAGGTCGTCCAAGTAGGCGAGTATGATTGCAGCCAGATCATGAAAGATGTATGTCATGGCCCGCTGGAAAGTTGCGCCGACGTTTTTGAGGCCGAAGGGCATGACACGATATGCAAACGTACCCCATGGGGTAATGAATGCGGTTTTGTACTGATCGGCTGGGTGGATTTGAATTTGGTTGTAGCCAGAGAATCCGTCCATAAAGGAAAGAGCCTCGTGGTCGGCGCAATCGTCGATAATCTAATCGATGAAAGGCGTTGGGAAGTTGTCCTTGGGACATGCATTGTTGAGATCATGAAAATCGGTGCAAACGCAGATAGATCCCTGTTTTTTGTCGACGTGTACAGGGTTGGAAACCCATGATGTATAAGCGATGGGGTAAATGAATCCGGCCGTACGCAATTTGTCAATTTCGGCTTTGATAGCCGCGGCCTTGGATAGGTGTAGCGGTCGCTGTTTCTGGCGGACTGGTGTGATGTCAGGCCAAGTGTCGATGCGATGTTTGACGATAGAGGGGTCGAGGCCAGGCATCTCCGTGTATGACCAGGCAAAGATATCCCTAAATTCCTGGAAGAGGGCTTTATATGCGGCAATTTCCTGAGGAGTGCAAGCAACTCCAATGATGATTTCTTCGACGATGCCCGGTTTAATGGAAATGTCGATTTTGATGGTGGGGGAAATGTTGGCCAAATTACCTTCTTCAAAAGCATCGGGTGCAGGAATAGGATTGTTGAACCAATCGATAGTCCCTGATGGGATAAAATCTTTGGTTTCGACCGCGTAAATGGGATTGTGGCTAGGAGGCATGAGGGCTTCCTGCGGAAGGAAGAGTGCACGATGATGTAGTGCATCCCAGGGAACGTCCGGGCGCTGTAACTCTTCCAGTATTTCTTCATCGCATTGGAAACAACGAGAATATAATGGATCATGAGGAGTGATATCAGTGACAGTGTGGTTTCCCCCTGCTGTAGAAACAGAGGGGGTAATGCAAGGAGAGGGTGAAGGTTCACTCCTCATAAACCATATATTGAGGTATTGAGGGGTACCCGTAGTAGTGGGATGGAGAGTCTCTGCAGGGGGATGAGCAGGAGAGTTGGGTGGGTTACGGGGTAAATCCTCGGACATGTCATTTAAGAACCAAGGAGGCGTTAGGAGTGCCTCGGGTTCAGGAGAGATGATGTGAAGATTCGCTAGTGGCGAAGTAAGGTCTACTACTACCGCTGCGTGTCGGTGAAGTAGGGCTGACTGACGTTGCTGATATTCGATGATCATCGGACACTGGTAGGTAAAATGAGCCAACAAATCGCAAAGAGAGCAAGGGCATCTCATGCGTTCATTGACTGAAGTAGTGACATAGCGAATGTCAGTGAGTGGTGTTGTGGATGACGTAGCAGGGCGTGGGTTGTTCTGAAAGTCTCGGCTTATGATAGCTAAGGTCTGCCGGAAATGAGGCAGTGCTGGACAATGATGGGTGTAATGGCCATACTCAGAACAGATGGCACACGTGAATTTGGTCTTCAACCCTTTACTACTGGAAGGTTGAGTGGTAGCAGTAGTAATGGGTGGTGTGGGGGTTGGATTGGGGGGAATCAAATTATGTAATTCCGGTAGTGATGGGCAATTGTTGGTTTGGTGACCCTCTTTGTCACATAACGCGCAAGGTGGTGAGATGCGCGGAGGAAGTGGAGTTGTGGGCTCCTTCTGCTTTCTTCTGCCCCCAGCAGTAGCAGGGGGGGTAGGGAGTATGGGGGTAGTAGGGGTATTGGGAGTGAGAACGGGAATCGTCATGGGGAGTCCTGCCTGTGGGCGAGGGACCATCTCAGGTGGATGTAAGTACCACACTGGGATTGCTAACACCATATTGGGTAGTGTAAGTGTTGCGGCTATCTGGAAATCTTCTATACCGGGTGGAGGGTAAAAGAAGGGAATTTGAGTGAGGGGTCGAGGAACTGTCTCCCAAATGGGACTAGGCCCTTGAGGGGATGTAGATTCATGGACTGTAGGGGTCAATGAATGCGCAGGAGGCTCCTGTGGGAGTGGTGCTGCGACTATTGAGACGTCAGGAATGACTGAAGCCTCCTGAGGAGGACGAACATCCTCCTGGAGAGTTTCTTTAGAGGAAACGACACATACTTGGCTAGGGGGAAGGAGTGGTGGTGCTCCATGGTACATCCCTAACAAGGATGGATCTTTAAAAATTCCAGGACCCATCTCTATGAGTGGGTATACGTCTTTGTTGGTGTGAATGCGAGGAAGAATGTTATCGATACTGGTAGATGGGTTTGGCTCATAATGTGAGACTTGGTCAATGGTTACAATCTTTCCATTGTGGGGGAGCATGATTGTCTGAAAGACGGAAGATGCCACTGCCTTCATAGCATACATGTAGCTACGTCCAAGCAAGATATTGTAATTGAGCTGTGCGTTGATAACTTCGATGTCAATGAGAATAGTTTTTCCCCCGAGTTCCACGGGGACATTTTGGAAGAACCCTTCAGGAGATGATGGTCGTGCGTCATAAGCTCATAATGTGATGGCAGAAGGTACGAGTTCTGGGGAACCAAGTTTCTGCCATACTGTTTTGGACATGATGCATGTAGATGCCCCTTAATCGATGATACATCGATGGACGGTGATGTTCCGTATTTTGACTGGTATTTGAATAGAAACTGCAGCGGGGAGACGCGGTTCACAGCTATCGAGGTCAAAGGTGATGAGTCGATTATCAGCAGGATCGACTGCCCCTAAGGCGGAAAGTAGTGATTTCTGCTGAGTAGGACAAGTCTGGAGGACTTCTAGAACTAACATGGCAGCCGGGGATTGTGCTAAGTCATCTACCAAGCTGTAATTATGAGCAGCCCTAGCCTGTGGGTTGTGGACATTCCTGCACAATGGAATGCGGGGGATGCGTAATGGTGATTCAGCGGAAGGGCGAGGGATCACCAAAGGAGGTCTCGTCGGTGTATGATTTGTTTCTGGAGGTGTAGGGGTAGACTCAGCTGTTGCAGGATACTGACGATTGCGTGTTTGCAGAAGGATTTCTTCCTCACTGGTGAGGAGAATTGTTCGCTCTGTTGGATTGTTGGGATTGTGGTATTGACCCACCTGGGGTGGGGGATGCTGCGCGTCCTGCTAGGTGTTTATGACACCTTGATGTGGGATAGGATTTTGCAGTACGGCGGGAGGTGGCTGTTCCGCATATTGTTGTTGTGCCTGCTGCGGGGCATGTTGCGCAGGAGAAGGGGGAAGGCTCCCAGAGTCCTTCAACCTCTTGAAATCAGCGATCTGTGGGCAATGGTGAGTGTAATGACCATATACGCCACAAAGATCACAAGGGTGGATAGTTTTAATAGTATTCCGCCCTGGGCGTTTGTTGTTATTGCCCCCTTGGGGGTTTTGGTTCCCTTGGTTCTAGTTGCCCCCAGTGGGTTGATGCTGTGGGGGTTGATTCCCACCTTGACCAGGATTGTTGTTATTACTGTTCTGTCCTTTCCTCTTGGTGTTGTTTGAAGGATGAGTTGGATTGGCTGTGTTCAACTGTTCAAAATTTTGATATTGTTGAGCAGCAGAGGGTTGAACAAAATTGACCCCCGTATGAGGATGTGGGGGAGCCATGGGTTGTGGAGGACCCGGAAAGGGAAAGTAAGGGTTCTGTGGTGGTGCGGCTCCATAAGGTACATAGGAAGGTGTGGCGCTTTCACTAGTACTATAAGGTGATGTGGAGGGGGGACCACTGGTGTTTGGAAGAGGTGGATGTATGGGAGGTGCCGGTGGTGGTCCACTCATGGGTGGAGGTATAGCAACAGGATATGGCTGTTGATAAGGGGGTGGGGGAAAATAAGGGGTGCCCCCATATGCCGACGGGTATTGAGGTGTTCCATACATCGGTGGTGGTTGGGGTTGTGGACCATGGTGTGTGGTGGCACCTGTTAGTCCATCTGCTGAGTGAGACATCCCAGGTTTGTCCTGGCCAAACGACACAGGTTTTGGCAGATCAGGAAGTACTGTGTACAAGTATCCTGACTGTGCATAAATGAGGTCATATTGTTGAGCCTTTCTGATGGATTCCTCTTCAGATTGTGGGAAGGTAGAAGCTACATCCTTACCAAAGAGAGTGACAAGTGATCTAAGAAACCAGTCAAGGCATTGCTGTTTGGTGGTTTATGCTTTACACAAACTACGTCGCCTATGCCACTCATGAATGTGGTCAACGATGTGGGTGGATGAGGTCTATTTGAAGTTAGACAGTAGTTCTAGACCATTGTCATGGAAGATGGGTAATTGGAAGAAAGTTAAGAAGGCTTTGGCCAAGGATTCAAAGGTCGTGTGGGACCCTGATTTTTCTTTGACATACCATTTGGCTGATGGGCCAGTGAGTGTGCGTTGAAAAAGTCACAATCTGACGGAATCATCCATAATTCTATTGGAAGAACACCATATATGAAAGGTCATGAAATGATTGGCAGGGTCATCCCCTACCTTCCCTTCAAAATTTGGTATGTCTGAAGGAAGTTTGGTTGGCATTGCAGGCCATGTGGCGTCATGCAATATAGGATCATTGGTGAGCTTGGTGAGATCCTGTATGTTGAGAGAGGCCAAGTATGGCATCTGTAATGGGGTAGGAATGTTAGTTCCAACCATAGTGTGTTGTGAACCTGATCCTTGATGGGGACTAGGTGGGTTGGTGCTTCCTCCTTGAGAGGAAGTGGGTCCCGCTTCCGTGCAAAGGAGAGCGAGTGACTGTGTGACCTTGGGAATTGGACCCAAGTAAGGTAGAACCAAGCAAAGATGATCCTAAGATGGTAGCACTCACAGGAGTGTGTGAAGGAGGTACTGATGAACGAGTACGACGAGATACTCCCCCTAAAATAGGAGGAAGGTTGAGCAAACGTCATGAACGACGAGGGTTCTGTGGTTCCCCTATGATGTCAGACTAATTGTGTGAAATGTGTGCAACAAGTTGTGAGAGAAATATAGAACCAAGAGTCTTTGCTGTGACTGTTTTTACACAATATATATATCAAAGTCAAACTGTAATCAGATGTGCATCATACATAAATGAGAAAGAAACATATATGTGGGTAAGAGGGTTTTGTCCATGTGGGGGAATCAAAAAAATAAAGCAAATGCTCGTGTCCTAGAAGATGTAACGTCCTTCCTCTCAAATAGCATTGGACCTTCCAATAGCTCTCAACAGTGGGCTCTGAAGTCACCAGAGGAGACACTAGTGAAGGATGAAATAACTGGTTATAATGAGGGGTAGAGGGTGCAATATCCCGAAAGAGCTGGCGATACCTCCCAATAGCCACACAAAATCCAATCAAGGTGCGATTGCATCCCACAACCGCCACCTGGGTAGAT